>JAOXNN020000053.1:1245515-1265406 GCA_028571205.2 Hydropsyche betteni | reverse complement strand
ACCGCAAAATTCGGAAGCGCCCGTATAAATCCGGTCGCGAATATCGTGCACACTTCATATGTTTAATGTGTGTATGTACGTTTAGGGCTGAGAAGACTTGGTGCAGGATAATGGAAAATTTTCATGTGTTGGAAATTTTGGGAATTGGTTTATCTCGAGTAGTGTTGTCGAATTACAGAATTTTTCATAGTGGGATAGTAAAAGTTGATTTTCAATTTGACGCTCTGTAATGAGTTCAGGGAATAAGGACGAGGAATTTTACAATCTGAGAAAAAACTACAGTAAATATGAATTTCTGTATGAAGCTTGATATTGTATTGTAGTTCTTAAACAAAATAAGAAAAGTTGGTATCGATAAAAGGTCAGCTTAAAATTATATAAGGGGTCAAAGACCATTGAAAACGATTTTTTGTGAATATCTTGTTAACTGCAAATTTGTATCTTAAAACATTTCCCACAAGAAAATTGTAATATTTATTCACTATTTTGAAGATAATAGATTAACAAAATTCGTATTATTTTGTATGCAACCCTCAGTGATATGTACGTAGAGAGGTAAAAATTTTTTGTTACTTCGTGAACACAATAAAAATTATTAAAAAATTTATGCCTTGTTTATATGGCATTATTTTCAGTGCTGTAAAATATCTACGTGTGTTTTTATAACAATTTGGAAATTCAAAAATTCAAAATTTAAAATTGTCAAAATTCAGCTTTTCTATGGTTTTCTCTTAGCCAATACCTTTATTCGTTAGACTAAATACAGGCTTTGCATTATAAATTCTACCTTCAAACTCATTGATTACTATCACAAAAGTCTTAATAATTCTTTTCAATTGTTGAATTTGAAGTAGAAAAAATATAAAGTATAAAACCTGCATTGATAAGATTTGTTGTGAATTTTTATTAAAAAAACTTTTTAGGTGTCCTGTTAGTTTATCAAATTACAAAGAGTCGTATTCGTGTGATATATTATACTTTTAACATTGAATAAAATCTTGATTGTGATCAATTTCAAGTTGAATCCACGTGTGTGATAAATAATGAAAACATTTCATTTGATTTCTGAAAGGTATACTGTATTCAAGAAATATTAATAAAATAAAATATCATATTAAAAAAAAAGATTTTAATCAAAATTCGAAAAACACGATTCTATTCCAGTCTCAACTTTCAATTTCTCTTATTCACAAAATAAAAAGACAACCCAAAACCATTCTCGAGTCCGAAAGCAAAACACGAAAAAAATAGGCGTCAACGTTCAAAAAACAAAACAACAAAAAGCAAAAACGAAAAATGAAAAAAACCGCACGCGCACGAGACGACACCAATGTTTTTCCATTTAAGTCAATAGGAAATTGCGGGCGTTTGTTTTCCCCGCGGCGCTCGCTTTTCCCGCCGCCGCGGCCGGAATTTATTTTATTTTTCACCCTTTACAATCCGCGGGAAAAATTCAAAAGTGTGAGAGGCGTGTTGCTCTTTTATATTTACCTCCGAAAAGGGGCGGTTCAAACAAAGCATAAAATATGTGGAGCGGCTCTGTGGAGGAGAACGCGTTTGCTGTTTGCAGACGCGACCGAACGACTTCATTTCATTTTCAACTTTCCATTTGTCTTCTGGAATGAAATGAAATGAAAAAATACATATATGAAGGGTGCGGAACCGAAACGCGCAATTCGAGCCAGTGGGAATTTGTACGAGAATGTCATAAAGCGCGAATGAACAATCATTTGATATCAAAGGTATTTTTTTTATTCGAAATCATTGGAAGAGATTTTCAGAGGTAATTTTTATATAAACAATTATTTTTTATTGATATAAAATGAAATAAATTGATAATTTTATTTAAAACTTATTTTGATTGTTTCGTTAAATTATGTTGAATGTTAATTTTGAATCTTAATTCCTTGACGCATATGTAGGCATATGAATTCTAAAAAAAAAAAATCCTGAAAATTCTACAAAAGCGCATGGTCCTCTCGTAAGGGCGTTCATTGTTTGTGCGTGCTGCGGGTTTTATTATTTTTTTATAATTCTTTCGTTGAAAAATTCGAATTTTTTATTTTATTTGCACGCCGTAGAATGTAAATTAGGTGAATTATATGAGCGAATTGATGAAAATATTTTTCGCGCAATTTAACGCAACAGTTGTACGTTTAAATGAGTACGTTTTAATACAGCTCATATAAATACCAAATTAATACCGAGAACGTAAAATTCACGTTTTGAATTTATTCATTCATTTTCAATATTTTGTTTAAAATCACTCACGTAATATAGTATTATATATACTTACATAAATGGATTGAAATAATTAGGATTAATTTGATCAAAAATATGAATACTATTTTAAAATATTTAATGTGAGAATATTAATACACGATTCGTGGTATAAGTGTAAAATTTTGAATCGTGTAATTACTCACCTGTATCATATTTTTTGTTAAAAATAAAATTTCCGTTTACCGGTTAAAAATAGATATAAAACATTTTGCGCAAGCAACGTTAATTCCAACGTTAACAAATATGATTTACCGAGAGGGACGGCAACTCGAGTATTTTTATTTCTTCGTTAAGAGCATTTAAGTGAAATCCGTTATTATGAAATTGAATGAGAAGATAATAAAAAAATAAATAACGCAAAAAAACTTTTCTCGAGACTTTGATTGAATATAATATTTTGTAAGCACCATATAACCATCCAGAGATTTTTATTTGTTTTTACGAATCTATTTTCGTGATACGAATGTATCCATTTTTATTCTCTTTCAAAAGCTATTTGATAAATCTAAAATCAATAAATATAAATGGGTCGCTATTTTGTCCCAAATGCTATTATAATAAAAGTTGACCTACATTTAAAAATTCCCTGAAACCACACACCCCGAATATGCGTGTCCATTTCCATATTTTTAAATTCAAAATACATATTTAATTTATCGCAAAACCATCATTGTAATCGCAAAATCGTGACCGCAATCACAAAACTCAACCCAAAATCACTTCGAATATCAATTTTTAGTCGCAACACACTCGAACTCAGATAAAAAGCCCGAAACTCGAAGGACAGTCCATGGGGGTGGGTATGGGAAGTGTTGTTACGGATCAGCTTCAATTAAGCACCATAATTCATTTTAACTGGAATATCGCAGGATAAAAGCTCAAATCGCGCCATTTGAATTCCGATCCGCGAACGAACCGAAAACAAAAGCGCCCGTATTCAATCGTACGCCGATATCTCTCTCGGTCCGCGAACCCTTCTTTTTCTGTCCCTGGATCCATTGTTCAAAGGGTCTCGAATCCACGGACAGCCCCAAGGATCACAGCTCAAAAGATTCAACTCGGAAAATCCATCGGGAAAATTGATCATATGGAAAAATACACTTTGTGGCAAAATTGATTGAATTTTCTTTGGAAAATTATTTTTATATTAAAATTGATTTTTTTTTTGAGGCTTTTTTATTCGAGTTAATTTTTTCAAATATCGGAAATCCAGCTGTTCGCATAACAATATTATTTAGGGACCCCCGTGGGCGGGCAGGCGCAATATGACTCCTCAAGTGGAGATTTAATCTCGAACACTTGGAACGAGAGCCAAACACATTAATTTTATGCATGAGTTTGCTTCTTGAAATCCGCCGGGGAAAAATTTCCATCAGATATCAAATTTTCCCGCGCGTCGTATTGCCGCCTGTGCGAGTTTTCTTTTTCGAATTTTTCCGCGCAAGCTCCGGGGCCACTGTTTTCTATACGTTTGTTTCAGCTAGCTGAAAATTTTCTCCTGAATAAATCAAAATAATGTATGACATTCAATTTGTACAAAATTCGCGGTATTCGTTCATACATCACTGCATGAGATTTAGAATTTTCAATCTCTGATATTAAAACTTATGAATGATCAAATTTTATTTAGAACTCGCGAATTGAATATTAATTTTACATGTATCCAAAAACGTACTTTTGATTATCTATATACATGAATACGTGAGTGTCGTTTTTTATGTGAAATCATGACGTTCCAGTCGAAATTTTCATTTCACAATACTTTATACACTTTTTTCTTTCAAATATAATGTAGTGTCATATTCAGATGTGATATATATTATTAAAATCGACATCACACTTTGTTCAACGTGAAGTTCAATCACGCATGAATGAAATACATACGCATTCCCTTGAATTTTTTTTATGTATTTATTTTTTCTTTCAATAATATAAAATCTATATATGAAAGAGAATCGTGAAAAATTTATCTGAAAATAACTCTAAACTGCGTTTAGCTCTCTGAATAAATAAGAATAAAACTTTAAGTATTTTCATTAAAAATTTCATAAACATTATGAAAAAATAAAGCATGAGTGAAGCTCCTAGTGAAAAATAAATATTAATGTAATTTGCTTATAAAAATATTAAATTGAATTTTTATTGCGATAATTTTTGAAAATAGCAACGACTGTCAAAAGCATTCATATAGCGTAAAATAATCGTATTATAACGTAAAATATAAATTTACAAAAGGTTTATCTGAGCAGATTGCTTTCCTTTGATCGAAATTTAACGGGTTTGATAAAACAAAAGATTTTTTATATTTAAATACTATTTTTCGAAAAAACTTATGAAAGAACATTTTATGAAACTTAAGAATTAATTTATCGCTGGTAAATTTTAACGAAGAAAAGAGTATTATTTTTCAAAAAAAAAATTTAAATATAATATTTTTTTCTTATTTTGCATTTGAATATAATACAGAATCATTTCTTTTAATAATTTAACAATCATGTGTCATAATGCGGTTACGTCAAACTACGTATCGGTTTCAATAAACGTGATCAATTGTGTAATATTTCAAATTGGCTTAGACTAAAATAGTTATATCCTTCCATTAATACGTTGTTATATTGAGCACATATGAAATTATAATCGTATAATGTTTACATGATAAGGAATTCAATCTGTACCATAACATCATAACGAGCAAAAACAACAACCCTAACCAAACACCATTCCGATTCAGTTCAAACAAAATCCTATAAATTTTTCAAAAACCATCACATAACGAAAATATAACATAACAATACGTTCAATGTGTCGAACAATTTTTCGAAAAATGCGACAACGAACAATAAATTCAAAATTTCGTCCCACGCCGTATGTAATACGCATATTAAATACGAGCCCGGCGTTTAATCCCACCACCACCATTAAAAAATTTCCCATTAAAATTATAACCCCGACAACCGACCAGAAAAACATATAAAAATTAATCCGCGCGTGAAATAATGCCCATCCGGGACTTGATTAAATTTTACGCGACCGACCGGAGCTAATTCGGCGAATCTCGATTGTCGGTATTTTGTTCAGAACATTTTCGTACGACGATTTTCCACGGAAAATGGTGTTTTCCATCGATTCGTGTGGATACGGTGGATATTATATCCAAATGGATAAATACATGAAATGACAAAGAATTTTTTGTGTGCTTACGGATGGCGAATTTAATATAATTTGTTATTATATTGAACTCTTAGAATTTAAATTTAATTATGAAATTAATTTTAAAATGTATATTTTTCAGATGATCTTTTGTTTGAAAAAATTGCCTGCGGCTTGTGATGTATTAAAAAAAATCATATTGTGAAAGATTGTCTCAGTCATTACCATTTTTTCATATGCAACAATGCTTCGAGCATATTCCGCGTTTCATGCTAATAAGTCTGCGGGGACAATTACATGTTTTGCATTGACGAGTCGTTGATAATTCTATCACATTGAAAATATAATGAAATTCTTAATGTTTTCCATTCAAAATTAATTTGGGTCAATCGTGCATGTCGCACGTAACAGTTTCGTCCAGTTGATAGTCCGCTAATGAATCAAATTAGAGCTTTTGTGTTGGACTCATGTGGGCGGATGCCATCTAGCTGATTCGCTAATATTGCGTAAGTAGGATGCATTGCATGCAAATAATAATGCTCATAGAGGATTTGCAATTAACTCGCTTAAGTCAATACATTCAACTAAACAAGAGGATTTATGCAATATAAACGATTTCGATAACAGTTATCTTCTAATTAACAACAAGCATCGATTTAGCATAAACTTTTGACAAAAATACGAAAAAAACCTCCATTTCAAAGGTGTTAAAAACGACTACCTAGGTAGGCATAATTAACGATGATTTATACGCGATATTCGAAGGGATACGAACGGGTCAGTGTGTGGCGATCATCAATTCATAGCCGTTGACAAGAGCGGGCCTCAGGTGTGCATCGCACTACATTAATCAATCAAAGCCGGCTATCTGACAGTGGGTGGCTCCGAAACCTCCCACCGGCCCACCCATCCCATAGTCTTTGGCCATTAGTCGTTATTGAGGTGGGCATTAGGTGTGTGAACGTGAATCTGTTCTTGTTGGATTCGTGCGCTGTGATTATGGTGTTTGCGTTTAAAGCCCAACTTTCGATTAGTATATTGGTTGGTTTCAATCTCGTTAATTTGCATTTGGAACTTATACTGTCATAATATCCAATGAAGAAAAAGGAATTTTCGATATACGATATATATATAACACAATAATTTATTAATCGCTTAACTTTAATGATTAAGCCATTGACATTCCCATAATATCGCATCATAAATATGAAAAAGAAGATCTTAACTCTCATTTGAAAAACGGTTGTCTCTTTCCGTAATTATTCGAGTTTCGTTTTGGTGTTGTGTATACATTCTAATTCCATTACTTTTCATTCCTGCGAGAGTTATCAATCAAGGGAGGGTTCCGTGAAGGGTGTCTCGTGGGGTGGGTGTTCCTTTCTTAGGGGATGAAACGATAGTAAATCCCGAGGTCGGCGTCAATACCCGACGTCGAGAATAATTGAGCGCGACTTAAATATCTTCGTCGAGACCAAACGTCGCAGACGAGGTGTTTTTCATTGCTGAAAAGAACTGAGGTGAAAAATATTTTCATCTTGAGTTGGGATCTGATTACAATGGCACTTTGATGAAAATATTTTGTTGTGCGTCGCAGAATTATAATCGAAATTCATACGTGGAAAATGGCAAACATATTTTTGAATTATATTTATTTGTAATGTTAATATAGAAATGTATATATTATAATATAATAAATACCTTGCTTGACCAAATAGCTTAGCAAGCAAAATCATTAACGATACAATGCACGTTAATTATTTACGGTATCGCTGCACACAGATACTGCATCAGCCCCGCAACAAATTAATTAATTTTAATGCGTCCGCGGCGAAATGCATAATTAAGATCTACCCCGTGGCCAAGGGTGGCACTTTTACCATAATCTCTTCCCGTCCCTTGTCCAAAAAAACCACCCGCCTCTGGTTTCGGTGTCCTTCCAGCGGTTCTCCTACTGCTTTACCACAACTTCCACGGTCTTTTTGCCATCTTTTACTATCCCATACCACCCTTCGACCCATTTGTTGTCCCTCACCACGATTTTTCCACCCCCTGACCACCTCCTCGGTATCCGCTTACCCATTCACCTGAGAGCACTCTCTCTCACTCCGCTCTCAAGAAAAAAGCTCCGAGCATAACTTACATTTTGCTTACTTTGCTCAGCTCAAGTTTCCCTACCAAATAGCTTCAGTAATTTTTGAGCACGGGATCGCCTCTTAGTGCCATACACAGGGCCGACCGAAAACGAATAAATTTTTCAAGAGTGTATCCGAAACTATTAATTTCAAATTTATTTTGAACTCTAGAAACCTTGAATTGATAAAAAAATCAATTTAAATATTATTCAATTTCAAAATTTAATTATTTTATGTAAAAAGAACACAACTTTTACGATCTTGATAATTTGAAACAGTTTAGAATTCGACAAAAAAAAATTATTTTTCAATTAGAATATAATTTAATTGTTAACATTTCAGATTATATGAAGCCCTATTTGATAAAACAAAAGTATAAAATTAGAGAGAAAATTTAATTTTGCGTTCTAGGAAAAAGATTCTTGTATAAATCAAAATTTCCGAGAAATTACTGAACGTTTTATTTTATTGTATTCTATAAAATTATACACATGCCTATAAATGAACGTAAATACATGTATGTATTTTTTATATAATTATAATACTTCAATAATATTAAAACATTCGAACAAAACACCCAACTCTCGATTGTTATTTGCTTCATTTTTATTCGAACCGATAAAAACTCGGCAATTTTTATAAAAAGACAACCCTGTGCAGAGTTACAGGACTCTCTTGAATATTTAGACCGTCGAAGAAATTGCCGTTTAGTTAATAACTGTGTAATTTTCTTTGCTGAAAATTTACGCCGCTCGCGAGCATAATCGTCTCGGCAGTAAGTCAGCATTCGGGGAAATTCGATAAAGACATTTTCCGCGGACGACGAAAAGGGAAAAATACGCAAATTTAAAAGGAACCAGAATTAGCATAATATATATTTTTTCCTTCATTATAATTTCAGTATCGTCGGAATCCGGAATTTTCAGACGAAGATCGATCCGAGTGCGAGATATTCCACAATCGGCATATTTACGTTCGCAATTTACATACGAATTTTAATATTTGCAATTTAAATCGAGCCTATTGCGCTCCGCTTAAATTTTCTGTACGTTACAAAGAATATGTAATGTTCAGACTCGCACGATATTGTTCGAGATCCCATATAAAATTCGGCTGAATATTTAAATATCATATTTTGACAAGGATGCCGACGGTTTGATTGTGATTGATTCAGAAACCATCCTTATTAGAATATGAATTCATCGAAATATATATATTAAATAATATCTACAGATAAAAAAAAATTATTTCAAACAGATACACACACACACAATACCCTGCGTCCAATTAAACCCGAATTCCCCATCAGACGACAAGAATTAGAAGCATCTCATACTCGAGTCTTTATTGATTTTCCACAGAGGCTTTTCCGCGGAAAATCCCACCCCCTGCCACCCCTCGAATTCGAAGGGGCTTATTTTTTGCTCACCTGGCACCGCGCGTCGATTAATTGGCCGACAAAGCCGCCCTTCTGCGCCGTTAACTTAACGACTCAATTAACGCGGCGCCGCCAAAACCCACCCCGCACCCCTGGGGGTGGGATTTGGCCCTAATCTTGACATTTGATACGGTCATTTCTTGTCTGATCTCCTTCGGCGGAGAAATAACCGTTCGCCTGGTATGGGTGCGCAGTTGATGTTCCGAATGGGTTTTTTCAATTTTATTTTCGGCGAGAAGTGCTCTGGATTATTTCGGAAAAATTAAATATCGGTATAATTGGGGTATTATTTTCAAGTATTTTTTTTTTATTCAAATGTATTTGAATTTATATATTTCGTTCAAATTAAATATATTTAATTAGTATACTCATTTTAACGCTTTTTTTTTTGTTGATCTAATAAAATAAAGTGGGAAATTTTTATGAACCGTTATTATCATCTCAAAAATATTTTATATAATATTTAAATATGTATTACTAATGACAAATTGCATTATTTTATTTAAAAAAAAATCATGATTATTATAACAAAGCATAAATTTTCGATTCTATTGAAAGATACTATCATAGATATTATAGTACGATAGTTTTATTATCTATCGTAAGTACTCCTTAAATTACGATAAAATACGGTGGTTTCAAAACAAATAATGAAATTATTTCTCACCAAATAGTTTCAGAACAACGATACATAAACACATCTATTATATCTTCAATATTGATCATGTCACATATCGCTTAAGTTTGTTGTATAATAAAACAAGATTAAAACTTAAGCTTTTGTATTAACTTTGAAATTCCAACAGTCTTAGTCTTGCTGAACGAACTGAGCTAAGTAATTAATGAAGCGGTCTATACGAGAATAATGATATCGTTATCGATATTAAAATTCATCTATAAATTTGAAGTGGGAAAAAAATAAACATTGTATATGTATATGTATATGTATATGTATATGTATATGTATATGTATATGTATATGTATATGTATATGTATATGTATATGTATGCATATGTATTAATAAGTATGTATATATATATATAGTGTATTTATATGTTAAATTTGTGTAAATGATTTTTATGATATATTATATTTTTTAATATATGGATATATAATATACTCGAATTATGTATGTATGGAAAATATATATTATATAATACATTTGATGTTAATAAACATTAATTTATAATTACACATGAAAAAATATTTGAAAATAATAATTTTAAACGAATCAATTTAATTGAAATGTAATTCGAGAAGAAAGTGCGTCATCACTTCAATTTAGATTATTTTAATTGTTACCGTATCGAGCGCACAATTATTTATTTTTCCTCGAAATGTTATTTTTCCCATAGCGAAAAGACGGTCTACGGTCTCTTGATTACGGCCATGAATTAACGGGAGTGCTTTTCGAAATGGGCGCGACCTTTTTTCGCTTATTTTCTCTCTGCGAAAAAAATACATAATACTAAATCACTTTCTGTGTTTAGAACGATCCAGCATTGAGTTGCGCGAAGCGCTTTTTTCTGATTAACAAATTACGAAATCGTTCATTAGCGTTTTTTTTTTTGTAATGAAACTTTTTTAAGCACAAATTAATGAATCGCGTTTCAGGTGAACATATTTTCCGAAAATCTCGATTCCAACAACCTTTTTATTTGATCAAGAAGCTTATTTTCAATATTTTTAAACATTTTAGAATCCCGTCATTTGAAATATATATACATCAACATATGTATAAAATATTTTATATATATAATCATATAACTATTGTTTTTTTAATATATTCAGTTGATACCATCAAATATTTTCAAAAATTATCACCTGAACCCATATACATCAACATATGTATACATATGTTGCTTTTTAATTTTAAACTCGATTCTCTTCTTTTTGGGCATATATATGTTGCCTTTTTTGTTTTTCGCGAGCGTACGGCAAACAAACAATCGCGCAGAGGGAACACAATCAAAATTTTTAATTCCAGTCGCGGACGTTACATTTAATTGGATTCTGTGTTGCAAATTCGGTGACGAATAGACATACCCGCGATATAATCCCTTTGTGAGGCTCACGTGCCACCCGCATACCGCCCCTGAACAAACTGCCGAAAATTGTTCGGAATTCCATATTTTCCGGGGAAAGTCGTGCGGGAAAATTTTTATCGCCGGGCACGCTTTGTAATGCGGATTTTGTGATAATTTTTTCATAATTACATTGAATGTTTTTTGTAGCGAAATTTTCCATGTTAAATTTGTATTATGTGGAAAATTTTAAATAGAAATTTTCAATCAGTGGTGCGAAATTTATACTAAAATTTGAAATATTTGTAACTATATAACATGACTAGTATATAGGGCCCGATGTTAATTACATCGGCTGCGAATTGATAACCATAGTATTACGTAATAAAATAAAAATTGAATATATTTATGCAAAATTATTTTATAACCGTGCCCTTGCGAAATATCTTCAGAATATAAGATTATATAGGATAAGATCATAGCCGTTATTATAATAACCATAAAGACTAAATTCGGAGCTCACGTTATAGCCGTTTTCGTGTAGCAATTATAGCCGTTATATTTTAACAGCATACAGGCTAAATTGGAACGATAAGTCGAGAGCCTCACAAACAAACACAAATATCTGTCATCGATCATTATGTACATGTATAGGGGATTCAAATATTTTTTTCACTGCGTAATAATCGACGTATTGCATAAATCAATAGAGATGCTTTCATAAGCATGATATTAAAGACGTTAAGTGTAAACGCATAAAGACCATATACGCATGAAGAATAATTATATAGACGCAAAACAATAATCGTATCGACGGGTCTTTTTACGTCACGAGCGTCATCGAACAGACGAACTCGCAAACGAACGCACACGCAGACGCACAAACAGAAATCCACTATTATCATATATAAAGGGGATATTGATTATATGGACAAGAAAATATTTGATTCAATTTAAAATTATTAAATTATCAATTCGTTACCAGAAATATTTCAATTACGAAACGAAAAACTTTTCAAATATTATTTTTAATTTGATACAGATCAAAATGTAAATTTCAAATAAAAGTTTTTCATTCAAACCAAGTTTTTACATTACAATAGTAAAAATCAAATTTCAATATATTTTTTTCAATAATAAAAATTTACTAATGAAAAATATTTTAACTGAACATCATATATAAAACTATCAAGATAAATAATTTGAAAATAAAATTCTAAAAATAACAATACAAAGTCGGAAAATTCGTGAATTTCCACTCACGCGCGTCCTCTCTTCATAGAACGCAGCTCCGTTTCGACCGAGTCGATTTTTCCGCGATAACGCACGCTACCAACACGAACACACATCATTCAAAACCGGAAGGCTTTCGAGGACAGAGGAGCATTCTCGCTGTGGAAATCAGCACGCCGGTTCATTTGGTTACGAGCGCTTTTCATTTCGCAGCACGGGCCGCCGACAGTGCGGTGTACCTTTCAATTTGCATAAATTTTCCCGCGAAAAGCGACGCAGCCGCAACGCGACATTCGTGAAATGTACCCGAATTTATTTTTATACGAATATATGTTTGATGTACGTGTTTATATGCGAATGCGTGTGGGTATAAGGTGACGGAAAAGTCTTGTTTATTTCCGATAATATTTTTCATAGAAAAGTTTTTTTGATACTGTAAAAAAATATTATCGCTAATTCAATCAACCATCCCCTATATATAATTATACCCTATATATTATCACGGATATCTGTGTGTATCCATCTGTCCGTATGTCCGTCTGTCCATCTGACCGTCTGTTTGTCTGTTCAATGACGCTCGCGACTTTAAAACGACGCGCCGATATGATTATTTTTTTGCGTCTATAAAATTATTGAAAATTATTCTAATAATAATAGTCGTTATGCGTATACACTTAACGTCCATAGTATCATGTTAATAAAAGCGTCTCTATTGACTTATGCAATACGTCGTACGAAAAAAATATTTGAATCCCCATTACATGTATATAATCACCGATGATTGATATCTGTATTTGTATACTGATGCTCTCAACTTATCGTTCTAATTTAGCCAGTATACCGTTCAAATATAACGGTTATAATCGCTACATGAGAACAGCTATAACGCGAGCTTCGAATTTAGTCTTTATGGTGATTATAATAACGGCTATAATCTTATTCTATATAATCTTATAATGACCCGATGTTATTAAAATCGGGCTTATATACTAGTATATAATAACGATAATTGATGAATTTCAAATATTGATAGATTATAAGACTTTTAAAATAATATATTTTTCATTGTTACAATTTTGCAACTGTGTAATTCAAATGTTAAATTGTGCGTTAATAAAACGCGCGTATATTTAAATAAGGGACATTATACGCTTGTTTTTAACTTGGCTTTCCCGCATTTTTCTACTCTTCCCGCCATTTTTTCTTTTACTAGACGATAAAAGCGGTTGTAAATTCGATCCTATTGCAATTATCGAGATTTACGTCTCACCGTAACGGACGTTAATGATGAATAAAAGAATAAAGGTCGGCGCGACTGCCGGGAGCCGAAGTGCATTTCCACGCGGAAAATCCACAAAAAATATTATCAACCGAAGGAAAACTCGGAGTAAAAAAGGAAAACGATTTATGCTCGTCGTCGGTGACCCCTGGACTCGTTGGTCATCAATAGGATCAAATGTTATACTAGTGTTTTCGGACCATTAACTAAAGCTCGACATTTTCTCATTTATACACTTCAGCACGGTGTCGAAGAATTGAATGGTTTTTCGATGAAGTGAGGGGGAAAAAAATTCATTTAGGCCGCTTTCAGAGCTTTGTCAGAGCTTACATCTGAAGTCTTCGGTATTTACGTGCTTTAACAATAAGTTGAAAAGTTAAGCAGTTCTTCGAAATATATAAATTTACAGTATACGCACAAGGTAAATTTTCAAGTAATCGAAATTTTTAGATTTTTTTATAAAAATAAAATAATTTTAACATTCCAAATACATTTTCATTTTTTTAATTTTAAATTTATTTTTGGGAAACGTACAAAAGATCAACGGAAAACATTCATCCCAACAAACCCAATTATAAATAATATCAGCAATATCGCATAAATCGAGCTCGGAAAATAACAATACGGCCTCATTTACAAATTTTCAATTATTTTCCGATACAAATTTTCAATTAGAGATCCGAACAACCCTTCCGCGGACACTCGTCGTAATTGCCACCCCCTCCCCGCTTCCCGTCGATCCGTTTTTCCGTTTCGCTTTTGGCGCGAAAATACAAAAATTAAGTGCGGTCGGCGTTAATAAGTTTTACACGTAGCAGAATTGCGCGCCGCAGTTTTCCACAGCTCGAGTGGGCATTTTCCACGGAAAGCAATTAACGCGAGTATTTTCTTTTGCCTCGCGGGGCGAAAAAGAGGCCCTCTCCTGAGTGGGGCTTTTTGAGGAAAAAAGCCCGCCCTTTTTCCCGGGTTTTCCCGTTTTTCCGACCGCCTCTCCTTCCGAGCTGATCGACCTTCTTCGTTTTGTGCGAACGATCTTGAGAAGAGGGGGTAGAAAACTGCGATTCTATCATCGAAAGTTTTGTTATGTTACAAGAAAAATCAAGGAATGTTAGTAACGATGTTAATTAGATGACTATTCTAACAATTCAAAGAGTGTTGATTGATTTTTTTTTAACATTGAATGCAAATTAAATATATTTATAGGATTTATCAAAGTACCAATTTCGATTTCAAATTATTATGATTATAAAATATTCTTTTTAAAATGAATTTAAAAATTGAGTTTCCTCGTATAAAGAACCAGCCATTTTAGATTACATCGAAAAATAAATGTTATTTTTCCGCGATGAATCTTGGCTGAGTCGACGAAACCCTTTGAGTTCTTCGACCCTTCCGTTTCTTAGGATTCAATAACACAACGAAAGTATCGATACAATGTGAAAATGAAACGACAAAAAAAAATAGAAACACCAAAAGGTCGAAAAAATATACGGTGTGTATTATAAAGATATTGAAAAGGATGCGCAGGTGCGGAAAACATAATAAACACGTTGCACTTTCTAAGCGAAAGGGTCGAGTTTTCCGAAGTTTTTCCACGAATTTCCGTCAGTTTCCCAATACAGAGAACACACTTTTTTAATACATACACTTTTACGGCCTGAAATAAATATTTATCATGCGAAACGATAAGGTCGAAATAATATAACTGCGCCTGTAATGATATCGGAATGCCTCGGCCATCGGCCCACATAGATGTCGGGGGAAATAAGGTTTATTAGGGGTCGTTCCAGCCCTTTCTAGGGCCGAGAAAATCTGTACTGGTGTGGGCAGGGTCAGTTGCTGATTTTGCAGAGAATAAATACGGCCATGGCCGACGATTATGTGCTGGATTGGTGAGCGTTTCGAGAATTTCGATTCGCCATTTTACGTCGTTTTAGACGTTGGGAAATTATTTTTATTGTCGTTTTGCGATTGTCTCAGATAAGCTCTGCGAGTGCATTTTCCAATTAAATTGAACCCGTGGTTGGGGTTTACAGTTTTTCCGCTTTTATTTCATGAGGTTTAGTCTTTATTGCACAATTTTAAGAAGTAGATTTCATGAAATATAATATAAAAAAATCGATATACAAGTAGAGCTGTACCTTTACTATGAAATTTACCGATTTCGATTCTGGGTCCGAAATTGAATTTTCCCTTAGTTTTGACTGTGATTTTAACTCCAACTTTGACCCCAACTTTAATTCTGACATCAAATACAACTATGAGCCTAAATTTAATTTAAACACTTAATCCTACTTTGACTCCAAATCCAACTCTGACTCCAAATCTCAAATCTGATCCCAACATAAATTCAGATTTCAAATCCATCTCTGAGCCTTAATCTAATTCTAACATCAAATCCGACTTTGACCCCAAATCCAACCTTAAAACCAAATTCAACTTTGACCCCAAATTGAATTATGATCCCAAATTGAACTCTGACCCCTAATCAAACTCTATCCCCAAATCCAACTCTAACTCCAAATCCAATTCTGACTCCAAATCCAAATCTGATCCCAACATCAATTCAGACATCAAATCCATCTCTGAGCCTCAATCTAATTATAACATCAAATCCGACATTGAACCCAAATCCAACCTTGAACCCAAATTGAACTATGACCCCAAATTGAACTATGATCCCAAATTGAACTCTGACTCCAAATCAAAATCTGACCCCAACTTCAATTCAGACTTCAAATCCATCTCTGAACCTTAATCTAATTCTAACACCAAATCCAACTTTGACCTCAAATCCAACCATGAACCCAAATTGAACTATGACCCCAAATCGAACTATGATCTCTAATCAAACTCTGACCCTGAATCCAACTCTGCCTCTGACATTGACTCCGGTCACAATTCTGAATCTGATTCCGATTCCGAATCCGTATAAAATAATATAATCAGACTTCTTGACTCAGAAATTTTGAGTCAAATTTAGACTAGAATCAGAACCGGTACAGCCTTGACCAAAACTTAAAACAATTTAAAAACACACCCAACTATTGACCTAAAGAGAACCCGCTCAACTTCATCAATCAAAAGACAACAATTAAAAACATAAAAAATTGAACCCGAACCGACGCGCATTTCCATACGCGCGTTAACCCATTGAGCGCCGCGCGTAAATGATGCAAGTCGGCAATAAATTTTTCAACACGCTCCGCGCCGACATTGATTTATCGGACAGCCGGTACCGGTTGTGCCGATAAAATATTCACGAAAGTAATACATAATTCGATCCGCACCGACGCGATGATCAAACTTGCTTGTTTTTTCGTCTTTTTACGGTCGATGCGTTAAGTTTTCATGGTTTAGGGACGAACTCGGCGAAGTGTATACGTTTTTGAAACTTTTATATGGGCTGTTATGAGCTCACGCGTGCGTTGTAAATTTTCAGACTTTTTCGATTTTTTCGCGGGATGATGGGTACTTTTTTTTCGGCGAAAATGTGTCGTCATGTTCAAAAACTGAAAGTGTCTTTAATAATTTATTTGTATTTTTTTTTGTTGGGCTTAAAATTTTTAAATTATTTTATGACATTTAAAATTTGCGCCAATTTTATCGGAAAATTTTTGATGGTTGATAAGAAAAGTTATTAAATTATTTTATGCATCGTTTTTAAAATTGCTTAGTCAACGTATGACGGAAAATAATTTTGTATCATATGCAAACAGTATAGCAAGATGGCACTTTATTGATATATATTTTAAACCAAATGCATTAATAATCCTAAATATCCACTTCTTCTTTATTGAATTCCTAAAAAAATATTCTAACCTAACAACATTTTGAGCTACTAGATAAAAATTAGAGTTTAAAACTAAAAAAAAAAACAAATATACATTATTATTGAAATTTCTAAGATCATGATAAAGAAAGGGTATAGAAAAAGAAGAAACCTTAATTTTGGTGAAAACATCAAAAAAGCTCTATTTTACTTTATTGTTTTTATACAACTCATAGATTTTTGGTGCTCCTAGATTTATGTCTGACATGAAATTTGATTTATTAGTTCAGGTTAGGTTGGGTTAGGTAAGAAACCTTTCCTTACACGTAGGGCATCTAGGTGTCAAATAAGTTGGGTTATATTAAAAAAACAAAATACGAATCAAACCTAAACCTAACAGTATATAATACTACAATAAATATAAAATGAAACAATGAAAATGAATAATAAATATTTAAAAAATGTATATAGTACGAATGCTTCAAAAGAGCGCCATTCAATTTTTTAACTGGTTAAATGTCGAGTCCCATTTTCAGTTCATGTACGTTTTCAGTACGCATTTGTGCTAAATATTCAAATTGACGATCGTGTGTGGTCTATCTATGGGCCAACATCGGTTAACCATTTCGGAAATATATAGGTTAACTCGGTTGCATCATAGTCAACTACAATCGCGTTTTATGCTATTTTCTGTACTTTCAGAATCAATCAATTTACCACAGAATTATCCAAAACATATAGTCGTATTTCGAAGTATTATAAAAGTATATATTTTACATCGATTTCTATAAAATGTATTTTTCGTACGTTTTTATAAAGAAAATGTTATATAATATCCACTTTTTATAAAACGTACATTTAGCATTAATGCGTATACCTTTCAGGACTCAATCAACTTTAGGTCAAAGGTCGTGCAGGTTGGAACAAATAATATTAAAATTTCATTGTATTTTTAAAACACATTAATATTCGGAATACGTCGAATTCGTAATACACATTTTTGCAAAAAAAAAAAATTCCTTTTACTTGACGGGTGTATGGAAAGCGCATTTGTTTGAATATCACATCTGAGATTTTTATTGTGTAATTCTTTTTTTGTTGGGCAATAAATTTTTATTGCTCGCATTAAATTGTTTTATGCCTTTGGAATATGAGCATAAAAATGAAATTGAACATCGCAGACACAACAAAGAATCCATATTATTAAATTTTTTTTGGATCCGCGCTTCCTAAAAACAATAAAGAAATTAGTATTCGCGACGGGCTTCGTGTTTCATTGATTTGTTCAAGAGAGCTGGCTCGATTTGTAAAGTGGTTGTTTATAATTCAAATATACTTTGCGAAACGTCAATTATGCGAAAAAAATATTAAAAATTTATCAAGGTTTTCGCGATCGTTTCATTTTCGTTTGATAAATTATTTATATGGTTTTTTTCGGTGGATAATTTCGTTTTTGCCAAATAAAATCGTGCTTGTGAATAATGTTATATATTTTTTTAAGATAGATTAAATAAAAATAATTTATTACTTAAGTTCTCCATATGAGGATATTTCCCTACACTACGGTAAATAACTCTCATATAGATAACTTCTCCCAAACTATTTCTCTCATAGACTAATTCTCAAATAGATTTTTTCTCATAGACTATTTTTTACGTAGACTATTTTTCTCATAGAATATTTTTCTCATAGACTATTTCTTTCATTGATCATTTCTCTCGTAGACTAATTCTAACATACACTATTTCTCAGATAGACTATTTTTTACCTACCCTAATTCTCACATAAATATATAATTTCTGAATTAGAATATTTCAATCATATTATAGACTTGATATATTATATTATAGAGTGATTTATGAGAATTAATTAATCAATTAATTTTAAGCATGATATTATAGACGTTAAGTGTATATGCGTAAAGACCTTATTAGAATCATTTTTAATATTTTTTAGTATATATTCAAAGAAAAGTAGACACAAACTTAAGCGGCGATGGCGCCGAGGTATCGTGACTGAGTTGTCAACCAAAACGGACCCGGTTCAAAATTCATTTTTTAATTCGAAAAAATAATCATATCGACGAGTCGATCATTTTAAAGTAACGAGCGTCATTTGAACAACATACGAACGAACGAACGGACACACACACAGAAATAGGTGCCAATTATCAGCCCGGCTAAAATCTCATGAAACGTAAAATTAAGAAACTTCGTATTCCTAAAACTCACTTCTAAAATAAATTCATGCTCGTGACGGTTGGCGTGCTGTGGGTCAGTTTGACAGCTGTCAATGTGACAGTTGTCAGTTCAAATTCGAGATCTTACAAACATCTTTTCAAACTATCGACGCCCCTCTTCACGACCACTTTTTGCGCCACCTGGTTTCAACGGTGTCAAAATCAGCTTGCAATAATTGATTTGTTGGAGGTTAACCTCAAATTACAACTGTCAAGCACGACACAACATATCGGAGCAAGACTACCAACTGAATAAGATGATGGGCCACGCTATTCTAATACGTAAATTAACCCACAAAAAAACATTCAAATTACATTGCATACAATTTCATTGCATTCA
>JAOXNN020000053.1:1231467-1245415 GCA_028571205.2 Hydropsyche betteni | reverse complement strand
GTATATGTATATGTATATGTATATGTATATGTATATGTATATGTATATGTATATGTATATGTATATGTATATGTATGTGTACATTTGGGTCAGTTGTAAAAACACATCGTTGGGGGTTGTGTTAGGTTAGATTAGGTTTTTCGATAATTTGATTGATTTTGAATGAAGTTTTGGGTTGGATTTGGATAGGTCGGGCTTAAAGATATCATTCACTAGTAAATTACCTAACAATTCGATTATTTATCGATAGTTTTTTTTAGTTCCAAATATTCAAAAAAAAAAGTTGTTTTTTTGGAAAATATTTTTGAATAAATGTCGGGTTATGAGGTTTACGTTTTTTTTTCATTATTTGCTATTTTTTCCTAATTTTACATTAGATTTAATTTACCGGTATTGTCTTCCGTATTTGGGTTGGGTCAAATATATTATGTATTACATGGAGTCAATATGGACCAATAATATACATATATTTATTGAAAAATCTTTCTTTCCAAATGAACACCATACAAACGTCACACTTAAAAAAACCGAAACACAAACCGAACCACAACAAACCTCCAAAACAACATCATTATAACTTCCCAAACTTCCCCGACGCACGTGTACCGCGCAAAACGTCACCCCGCCAACAAAAACACACCAAACGGACAACATTCACGAATCGCACAATTAGCGAAACGTCTCCGAGCTAATTAGCGCCAGAAGCGTCAAAATCAGCCGCACGACCCGAACAACGGCAAGAGACCACGCGGCTGCAACAACACGACCACAGCCGACAACCATCCGGAACCACCGTTCGACCGGGAGCGGAACGGACGACCAAGTTTTCGGCGACTGCGAGTTTCGGCGAAACAAGTTGTCGCTTTTAGACCGGGGGGCCGAAGGGGTGGGACATTAACAACACGCAGCGGCATATTTCGCTGGAACGAACGCTAATTAATTCGCCCGCGGAAGGCTGTGTTTCGTTCGGTGGATGGTCGGGAGTGCCGTTTCGCACAATCGTCGTTCGAAGTTTCGGAGGTGCTCTTTCGGTTTGGGTTGTCGGGTGGGGTTTTATTTTGGGTTGATTTGTTTTCGGGGTGTGTGCGTTTCGGAGGAGCCGCGGTGGTGTGGGGGTGTAAAAACGTGTGAGGCTCCATAGTGTAGGTGAGCTTTTAAAAATGAAAAGATATGTAACAAATGTTCGTGTACGTTCATCAAAAAAGCTCCACTCAAAATATGTAAAATGTGTACATTCACGAATTTTATCACTTATTCTTATTTGGCGCACTGCTTTTATAGTATAATGACTTTTCGATATTATAATATTTTGTATTGTAGAAATATAGTATTTGAATTTCAAAACGCAAAATCAAGTTGAAAACTAAATTTCTAGATTCCCAAGAAACCCAGTCAGATCATCCATCCATCTACTGTCTATATAATAATACATAATAATATATGGTGCTCAATGTATGAGATCGACATAGATGAAAATTTAAATATATATTTGTATGTGTGTGTTCAAATAATTAAAATTGAATGGAACTTTATTTGGTTATCTGTCTATTTATTAACTGTGTCGCATGTATAACATGATTTCGATAATAAATGGATAATGGTGCATTCAAAATGGTTTATTTAATATAATTGGATTATTTTTATTATGTATATTTAAATTTTTAATGGATTAAAAATGAATTGTTTTATATACATTTTAATCAAATTAGAAACTGTGAGACTTTTTCGTTAAATGTTGGAACAGTGCTGAAGTCCTTTTTGTTAAAAAGTCATTGAAAAGTTGCTATAGCAAATTGAAAAGTTATAGATGATGAAATTTAACTTATATAATTATTTAAATCGAATATAATTCAATTGATGAAATACAAATAAATAAAAATATAATTCAAAGTGACAAAGTGAGCGAAAACTCCACTAAACATTTTTACCGATAAAGAAAACTGCAAAACGCGCCCTGCAAATCATTTAATTAACCATCGCTTCAACTGATTGCACAACTAAAACATCCCAAAGGAGGTTGGCTTGTCGACACGAAGCTGCATAGTTTGTGCAAGAGCAAACGTTTCAGCTTGGCGAATAATTTTCGCGTGCCTAGACAAGCGCAGAGCAAATTCCTAGACGTTAGTCGTTGTTTTAAGGGTGGAAAACGGTGGGCGGCGGTTGGCTCGGTTACGAAAGGGTTGGAACACGTAACCCCTTTACTTCTTGTCTTCGCCTTTGTACCGGGAACATCGTCGTCTATTTAGCATTTACAATTCAAATTACTGCCTATTGTGTGCGATAATTACCTGAAGCGCACACAAGCCAACATCTCCCACCTATTCCGACTCTAACATGCTTTTATTATACGTAAACTTTTAGTGTTTGATGCTTCAAATAATAAAAATGTACAGGATAGTCTAAAAGTCTAGCCATCAACTTAAATTTGCGCAACCACAAAATTTTAGATTTTTTCTTAAAAAAAAAAAATTATAACTCAAAAGTTTTGATACTTTGGATTAAGATATCACCATCATAGCAGCGGATAGCAGGCTGTAGTTATCCACTGCAGGACAAATATTTTCTAGACAAATGCGGTCTAAGCTATTATACCTTACCGCGTTAGCCCAAGTCGTATTGCGGTAAGGGACGTGTGCCATAAGAGCTAATCCGCCTATGTCAATGGAGAATGCTCTCAGGTCAACGATACGCATGTCTATGTGCTAGGCTTTATGGTCACTGTCTTCTAAGTAGATCGCAATGCCACCAGCGGGACAGACGAGTTAAAGACAAGCAGACTGCGCCCTCGCTGACCACTTTGCGACCGCAATGACCATTTTAACAGACGAGATGAAACCGTTGGTCCTACGGATTAAGATATATATGGTTTAAATTTTTCCGAATAACATGACCTAATCACCTCTTCGAAACCTATCCTAGACCTTTGGACAACCCTGTACAAAACGAAAACCGTTAAATTTTACCACTCGTTTCCTTCACGCAAGAAAATTTTCATTTCGCATCGACAACGCGTAAAGGTTCGACGGGAAAAAAATAATTTAAGCTCGCTAACGTTCGGTTTGTCGTTGGGCACGTACACGTGGCCGGGTCGTTAGGACACCCTCGGCATCAGAGGTCGTTTTCGATCCGCGGATGGCATTACCATAACGGACAACGACCGTCGGTTGAGTTTAATGAGGCAAAAAGGACGAAAAAGTGACGACCGGAAGTTTAATCAGTTTCTAGGTCGTATAATCAACGCGGGACCTGTTGAGACTTTTGAGGGATTCCGATCGAATTCGAGCGGGTTAAGGTGAGGGTTGTAAAGTGGGTCGTGTTTCGGGTGTTCTTGCTGAAATTGGCGGTACGAATTTGCTTGATTTTGACTGTGTTAAATGTATCAGTATTGAATGTTTTGAATTTTAATATCTGTTTTGTTTTTAATATAAACTTATATAGTATTTTATGAAAACTATATTTTGTAAAAGTACATCAACATGGATATGTAAACAAAAACTATCGAACTCAAAACATCGATATACTCCTTTTGAATAATAAACACATGAAGTCTTTCATCTAAAAATCAGCGTTTACATCCGATAAAATATTCAAAACATACAAACAACCCTATAATCAAACCACAAACAAGTACTTTCATCATATCAAAGAATAAAAAATAAAATTCATAACCATTGAATCAACAATCAAATTAAAAATATCCACTTGAAATAAACATCAATCCAAAACCTTTTCATCTAAAAATCGATATCTCGATCCGATATCGAAAATCCAATTATATTTTAGCAACAAATACACAACCATACATCAAAATTCACTCGAATCATACCCAAACCTCAGACTCTTCATACAGAATCCGACATTTTTCGAACAATACGATATTAAAAACCTATTCAAAACCCCACAATCCGATCACAGACACCTGCCCTCGCCTAACCGTAGAGCAAAGCACACTCCACACACTCACCTGGCGCATAAGCGTTTCAATTAACGTTCACATTACCGCAACACACCGTTGTACACGGCTAATGTTATACACGCACATGCTCCACGCCTTTGCGCTGTTTTCGACTTTAATGCGAACACTCGGTCCCGATAGCGGGCCAACGGCAAAAGGAAAACTTTATTGGCACTCATAAAAGTCTAATGGGCGAGCCCGAAACAACCGAATGTGCCGGCGATAACTAAACGATAGCGCAGTTTGAGTTTCGGCGAACCGACGCGGAAACCGTCATCGAAATGCATTGATGGCTAATCGATTGAACTTTAAAAGCTCTAGTGCCATTTGAGTGGATGTATCGATTGAGTTATGTATAATTATATAGGGGAACGACACCAGTAGTGACCTGTGTATCCGTAGTTGATCATTTTTCAGTAAAACGTAAAAATTATGGTTTTTGAAGATGGTAATCTTTCAAATGGAGCACAATAGATAAGCTTCTTATTGTAGCTTGCCTATTCCACCTTTTAAAGATTATAATCTTTAGAAACCTCGATTTTTACGTTTTTCTAAAAAATAGTCAACTACAGGAAACACACAAAGAAAAAAAAAATTAAAATATATTATTCAATCTACATAATATCCAAGACTGATTTTTCAATATACTTTCCGTAGGTTTGAATATAATACTCAGACGATTGTAAAGTTAAAAAACCATTATAATAAAATGAAACGAAGTAATTTTTTATCTATTTGTATAAATTAATTATAAAATCCACTCTACTACCTTTAATAATAGTATGATGAGAAAGCGGAGACTACTTCAAAACAATACGGCAACGTTTCCATGTCATTTAACTCCTTTTCATAAAAAAAATCACCGAATTAACCACTCTGTAACTTAATAATGTTAAAAGCTCACAGTTTCGCAAACGAAGCTCGTAAAAGCTCTTTGACGACTAACTTTTACCGATAAAACTATTATATCGAAAGGGTATACGGTTGAAGTGTGCTAAATGCGAAAAAATGTACCAACTGTAAAAGTTTCGAAGATTGTATAATACCAAATTATTATTTGAGTAAGTTTTCATGATTCGCTATTTTCATTAATAGTTTGTGAGTAATATGAAAAATAAATACATCTTAAAAATATATAAATTTCAACTGTGAAAAATATGACGAATAGCTTTCACTTATTGATGATACGCTGTAGATGTGACACAATCGTTCAAATATTGGATATTTTCCGATTTTCACACTGTATGGATGGATGTAATAAACGTCAAAAAATGATCGATGTCTGTTTACAAAGCAAACTTTATTAGTTATTTGTCATTTTGAAAGTATCGTTTTATTTATAAGCGAAAGCTGAAATGACACGCGAAAAATCATAATGACTAGTTGGAACCATTAATTATTTCGAAGTAAATTAAATTTATTAAAACATCATATTAATTACGAATATCATTTGCTTTATTGTTAAATTAAGTGCGAAAAATATAAAATGATACTTACAGATTATATGCACAGGTCGAAAATATAATATTTATGATAAATAAAATCGTTCTTTCCTTTTATATTTTGATGAAACGATAAAAATTTAATGAGCTTCCTCTTAAAATCGATTCGTATATTTTCTTTTAGAATTTTCCTGGGTCACACTCACCGCAAAAGTGTAACCGATAGACTCAAAGTAAACAAGCGAAATCCACGAAGAAACGCAAAATTTTCCCTTTTTCGCAGAAAAGCGGCTTCATTAGAATTTTCCGAATAAAACGTTCACAATCCAGCGGAAAGAGAAGCTCGGCGGAGAAAAATGCCCCGCTAACAAGTCGACGAAAAATTCTTCGAATAAACCCCTGTTAACTTTTTTATCTTTTGATTCTATTTGTCTCGTCGCTCGGCTCACTCGTTTTTCCTCTTCATACACCTGAACACTGTATTTTCCTTTCGTTATTCGGCAAAATGTGCTAAATTGGTCTTTATTACTTCTTTAATATTGAAACAGTCCGTATTTTTATGTGATATGATGTGAAATATTTTTAAAATAAATAAGTATTGTAAAATTTATACAAAAAATAAATTCAACATTTTACTAACCAGCTTAGTCTGATTCTACAAAATTATCATAAGTGCAGCTGACAAAACTAGAAAAAAAACTTTAATTTCATCCTGAAAATTTACGAGCTAGAAAATGGATAAAAGTGCTCGAATTACACGGCCGCATTGCACAAAGGACCTCTTTCTGGGGGGTTTTACTATCTGCCTTTTTTAAAATATCCTTTTTTCGACTATTTTCTTTCGCCCTCCTTTTTACACGCTATGTGAAAAGAACCTGAACATTGCAACAAAATATGCACGAGCGCACTTGCGGTTGAATATTTATTTTACGTTGCATTGTTTATGCAATGCCCCACACAGCATTTCGGAAGAAAAATGGATTTACATACAGTATAAAATATTCTTTCTACCTATTCAATAATGAGAATTGTTTAATCATTGAAATCGTTTTCTAATAATTCATAAAGGGTTTTTTCATGCTTCATGTAAACTTTTTCTTAATATTATTTTAATGTAAATTTTTTATTGATATTAAATTATGTACATTAATTTGTTTTATATTTTTAATGTTTTAATAAAAATTATGTACCTTTATCGTTATCGTAAAACATCTATTATAGATTAAAGCAATCCCGAATTCACAGTTCAGATATTTTTTTATGAATACATTTTGATGAATACTAAAAATTATTTTTATTAAATTTGAATTGAAAAAATATGAATACTTAATAATTTTTCATGTCTATATAAAATCTTTGTTATATTTATAATAACTTTTTCTTCAAATTAAAATCAAATAACGAAACCGTTTCATCCAATAAAATTTGTATTATACTTCGGAACATTTTATATAAAAAAAATTCAAATAAATTCAACACGTTCCTTTAAAATCCGAAACGAAGTTTATCCACGACGTCATTATATAAAAGCGGAACAAAAGCCGTAAACTTTAAGAACCACAGATTTGAATGGCCGACTGCGTAAAGTTGGTTCTATAGATTCAAGTGTCCCCGAGGACGTCAAGTTAAGAACTTTTCCTCATAAATTTGTGCTCACACATAATATTATATGTGATACGAGACTCCGAAGCAGATACGGAGAACGAACTCGACCCGTTAAAATTGATAATGCCGCCGAGCCTTTCCGCTTCGAAAATGATCGTTTTGAATTGGGAAAAATTATTGTTGTTCATTGAAAATTTTCAAATGGTCGAAATTCGTTTTGAAAATTTATTTGTATGGAATACAAAGCTTTTCGAAAAGCATTCAGTTTTTGTTACAAAATTTTAATACGGAAATATTATATATTATATATTGAATCTTCGTGATCATATTGTGAAACATTTACATTTGAAATTTTGAAACTATTAAATGGAAACGTCAGAAATGTTTCATATTCAAAAATAATTTCCACGAAACTGAAATTCAAATTTAATTACGATTTTCCGAGAAATAAATTTATAATTTCCCATTATTCAATGCACCATATGCACGTGGACAAAATAAATACGTGGCATTCGTGATTTATAAACAAATGTGCGTATCTAAAATTAATTTCGGATATTTGCTTTGAGTTCACCGCCTAATAGTACCTGAGGTGAGAAAATAACGTTCGATTTGTCTGGATTCGATTGCAGATAAGGGTGTAATTTTGGTACCATAGATACTGGAAGATTTACAATGGAAGACGAATGGCGATCTTGAGTATCTTTTTTCAGGATGCGAGCTTAACAATGTCCCCGGGGGTCTCGTTATACAATCCAGACATAAAAATAGGAACATCTGATGAATGTTATGTTTCTCAGTATTCGATGTATATCGACTTGATTGATACCTAAAGAAAAAAAAACATGGTATTTTATTTTATTTCCTATATATAAAATACTATATTTTTTAACATTATTTTCATTTTCAATGTAATAAATTAAAAATTTTGTACGAGGGTTCAAATGTAATTGATTTAAGCTAATTGAAATATATGACCCGAATTTTAATAAGTACAGAGAATATTTAAATCATTCAATACACTAAATATTGAATAATAACCTTAGTTTCAAATTTTGAATATTCCCTTTGTATCATATTCGTATGAGATAAAATAAAAGGATGAGCTTGAAAATATAATTTTCGAATCGACTTTATTACCGGGAAAGGGTCGCTGCTTCGATTTTTGTTTTCGAGAAAACATAACACTAAATTTGAAATGCTTTTGAAAATGTAACAACGTTGCGCATTACGACGAGTGTGTGTGTGTCCGGACAAAAGCTTTCTCTAACATTACGCTATGCAGGTTTTGAATAAATTCACTGGTGCATCCCGCTCGGGGGTTTTAATGTTTTTTGCACGTGCTAACCTGAATTTCAAAGTCGGTGTTAGAAATTTCAAACTCAAACCATGCACAAAATATAGCGAGATTCGCAGTGTGAAATTAATTTTTTTACTCGGTGAATTGTTCAAATCGGGTGCGCAGTCAATTTTCAAGCCGAGCGTGTGAAAAAAGTGTATATTTTTTCACGAAAAGCGTTTTTCTGTTTAAAAGAACTGTAACAATGGCTCTCATAAATGACAATAGCGTAGGATTCCACTTGTTTTTTTCTTTATTTCAAACGAGCGATATCAGCCGAAAAGTTTCCTTCAGCTGAAAATAGCGAAGTCGCTGGTGCGTCTTCAGCAGCTTTTCTTCCTTTGCGTCTCAACAATAAAAGAAAGTTGGACCTAATTTTCTAAAGTCTAGCCTTAAATAAATATACATATTTAAAGAATGAAGGGATTTTTCGCTCACTCTGATTCTTACAATGATACGTAAACGGAGGTAAAAAAATACATTGTACGAATAAAACAAAATAAATCTGTACAAAAGATCCAGAGTGTATTGTGCGGATTCCCAAAATAAATCTTCACAACTGTTACATAAGTAAACATCGTGCTACGTCTCACTATAGCGTTTGAAATTTCAGAATAAAATCATATTAGACTATTTCAAAATATTCACAGTTGATTCAACGGATTAATTCTTCGATTTCACACAATCGAAAACTAAAACCACAACCCGTATAAATTCTAAAATAAAAAATTTCGAACCTAATCTAGTTCAAAGGTCAAATCCTATTCAAATAACCGCAAGGGCTAATTCGTCCTTTTAGGCTGAAAAGCGCACCTGAAGCGTTAGTCCGCCAACGTTTGCCTAAACTCACCAAGTCAAACACGTGCGCATGATATGAGCACCCATTGATTAAACATTACACTATTACGCGATAGGTCTTTGATACAGAGGTATACAACATATCAAAATGTAAATTTTCCATAAACTTTCATTGAATTTCAAATTAAAAAAAAACCAATTTAATTCCAATCATTCACTACAATCTTGTTCCATTATAATTCAAAATTAATTCATAGAACCCTCAAAATATACGTCCTTATTCGTCCGCGGGTACAATGTTGAATACTCATGGTTTGATGGTAGTTCGGAGAAAGTGTAATCTAATCGCGATAGTCCGAATCGGCGTAATTAGCAGTTAACCCTTTGCGGCCGTGCGCGCTTTGATCGCTCATATCCAAATTGACCTCGACGTTATTGACGTGTTGTCGAGACAACCCGATTTTGGTTAAGCTGGCACAAAATTGAAATAGTAAACTTTGAGATGCGATTTTGCGTACCACAAAACGGACGAGGGTCTACACGAAACGATTCTCGTATACGAGTGTGCGTGTATGTTTTTGATATTTATAGAATGAGATGTTTCAATGGTTTCGGACGAGATTCGAATTCAAAGATGATAGTTTATTCAAAATTTTGCTTCAAATATAATCTAATTATAACTTTCATAGTGTATTCAATTACTCGAATTCTAATTTTAAATAAATATATAACATATTCCACAATTGATTGTTGGAAATAATATTTGTGAATCGTAATTAATTTATGTATTAAGATTGACTATACGAACAGGTGGGGATTAAAACATTACTCATTCAAATTCGCGATTTCAAAACAAGACTATTACCACCCTTCTACATACGTTAGATTTGTACTCGGCTCTCTCTGAGGAGGGATACATAGAGACGTAGGAATTATTTCATAGTCTCTTATTGACGCCCGACAAAAGGTTACTCTCTGGCCATTATCCCATTGTGATTTCGCCGTTGGCCCATATATCTATCGTCCGCGAATAGGTTAACCTTCAATTGACGAATATTACCAAACTTAACCCCAAGAAATATAAATGTATATTTGATATAAATGAATTATACTTTCAGAAGATTAAAAATGATTCAAATATTATTTTTTATATAACATCATCATAGGCAAAAGAAAAAATAAATGGTTCATACATATAAACGCAAGTGCCATTTTTATATTCCCCAATTAAAATCATCGAGATACATAAAATTACAAATCAAAAAAGGAAGTGCAAGTTGTATAATATATTAAAAAATCTGAGCTTTTGATGTTAAATCAACAAGAACTTGTTCTGCAGTTGAAATTATATATTCTGCATTAGAATATATAACATTGCTTAAACTCGAAAGCATCTACCTAATACTAAATTATTATCCAAAAATTTCTCAAAGCCCACTAACCCTCGATCCGATAACTCCTTGCGCTCACGGGCGCCAACTCGGCCACCCACACCCCCCCAACCAAAAAGCGATAGATAGAGAGAAAGCGGGTCGGCCCAGGTTGTTTTACCGAATTTCGAATACATAAATGAAGATGTTTCCGCGGCGATATCCCATGAATTATTCACGGCGTAGAGGCCTAAACGCCCCTGACCGCACCACGGTATGCTTTCGGGGACTGTTGCGCCGGCAGGACCCTGAGGGAATTATGGCGTGACGATGCCGCATAAAAAATATATATTACATATTTTATACGTGTCCGTAACGAGGAGGGTGCGCTTCGAAAGTGCGATATGAAAATTTTACCGGGAAAAAAAATACGGTAAAGGAAGGCCGTTTTCGTGCCGTGGGTACATGTGTTAAGTTTTGTGTGGGGATGTTGCATTCTTTCGATTTTTATATGTTGCTTGTTGATATTTTTATGTTGTTTGAAAGTTTTTTTGAAAAATGTATGATTTTAGTAGCGGGATTTGATGGAACTTTGAATATTTTTTCGGAATATGTCACATGAAAATCATATTGAGGTTGCAGCGGAAACTTCTCAAGGCTTTTGAAAATATGACACGTTTTCAGTTCGGGAAAATAAAACTTGAAGTTTTTAATTCGAAAAAATATTTGTCCGGTACTGAAAATTTTTATTTTCGACGATATTGTCAGCCGTTCGAAAGAGTTTTTATCGTTATTTCACGAACGGTTCTTAACAAAAAAGGCAATGAGTGTTCCTGATGTATCGAAATGCTCAAAGCACTTCGTGGTGCTATTTTTTTAATCTTTCCCATCGACTGACAGTTTGAAATTCGCGTGACAGCCAATTCAAAAAATTTCTCCTCCGATGGACAGATTTATTTGAATTTCCTCTCGTACATACAAAATCGCAAAACGGATTTGACGTTTTTACGCAGCTTTCAACATTTTTATATAATCTGTTAAATAAACTATACATCAACATATGACTACAAATAACCTTGAACTCAAAATCCTTCAACCCCGAAGCTAAATCCAGATGGAGGCAAACTCTAAAACACTAGCATAACTCAAAGCTTTCCAAATTCCCGCTTGAGCCCGACCTACACCCATCGATTCTAAACATTTAAAATCCGCACCGAAATCTCAACCCCGTCTAGCGCGCATAATTTCGCGTTAAACGAAAACGAACGAGCGACGATTTCTCATCTGGGACTCGGCTGCGGGCCTTTCGCTCTTTACCCCATCTCCTTTCAAAGATTTATAGCCCTGCTACTAGGGCGGGCTTTTGGGCGGACTGTTGGTGAACTGTAGGCGGAAGGTAGGCAGATTGTAGGTGGTTTCTGTTACCAGGTCAGCGGTATTCAATGCAATATAGAAAATAGATCTCACGGTGCAGTTCTATTAATAAAATCTGCGTATTCTAATACCACTTGCTATTTATTTATAAAAAATTTGAATTTTATTGAATTGAATTTGATTATTTAATATAATTTTCAATATAAGATAATATTGAAATTTATTACTTAATAATAATAGAAATTTTTAATCGAATTAAATCTCATCGTCCTGCTATATATAATTGATCTAAATATAAATAAAATAATAAATTGCACTGCCATGTTTCAGTTTTCGGAAGTCATTCATCATTCATGTCCGCCCACGGGTGCAAAGTTGAGCATCTATGTTGTAGGCGGATTATTGGTGAGAGATAGGGGGTGGGCGGGTCAGTTCGACCCCATCATCGCGCGTTTAACTACCGTGAATTATCTGACCCCCATTTTCACCCCCTAGGTCGGGGTTCGTCATGGTTTTTCTTCGGAAGGATGGGCGGGTACATCGTTGGCGCTAATTAGCACAGTAATGTATCGGCTGTGCTGAAGATTGCCGATATGTGGGATGGGATTAATGATTTTTTTTAGTTTTGTTGTATAATTTGTTTAAATTGATTTATTATAGTTTAAACGTTTGATTGTCAGAAATTTAAACTTTTTACTTTGTAATGTTAAATGAAATGTTTTTGAGAATTTTAACATTGAAAAAATATCCATAGTAAAATATTATCAAGAGTATTGCTGCAAAATTTTATCTATCTATTGATAATTTGATTTATCATAATTTAATATTAAAAATTCATTGACTGACGCAAATATGAATCTAATATCGACACATTTGTCTTTTTCAATATTTCAAAATGATTAATTTCATCTCGCAATATATTTGGTTCATTTTAATAGTTCAATTATATCGTCCACATGCATAATACTTCAGAACCGCTCATCACCAATATCAACATTGCAACTCAAATGCGCAAAACAAACCCGCATTTTACGACATAGTCAATAACACACGACACGAAACGAACATAGATAATATCGAAATATCGCAATTGCCCAAAACAAATATTTACATTAAAACACATCCATATAACATAAAATTAAACGGCTAATTATTCGAGCGGCGCAAAATCGAACTTCAGAATAAACTTCCTTCCGGTTAGCTACATCCGACAACAGTAACGGCACACACGTGTACATTGCAGATATTCGAATTTGCAAACTTTGAATTTCCACCCTAAACACGGGGGGGGAGGACAATTTCGGCCCCCCGCGGTTAAACGCGGCCATTTAATATACGAGTTTGGCGGTCTCGCGAATCGTAAAAGTTTCCCATAAAATCAAATAGCCGGTCGCGCTAAGGTTACACCGAGTCGGTTTAGTAATTAAATTGAGTACACAGTTTAATTAATTTACGATTTTGTTTTGTTTCGTTACGTTGGGCGCGCTTTTGCGAAACGTTGAAGAGGGTTTTTGCCGCGTTTGACTTTGGCGCACACTCGCGGGCGTGCGCTTTAATTGGTTTTTGTGCTTGTGTATTACATCTAATTAATTCAAAAATTTCCGTTGAATGTTTCGATGATGTTTAAAAATAATTATGGTTTTGTTGCGAGGGGCTGTCGAGTTGTTGTGAATTCGTATTCGAATGGATTTCGCTCCAATTTACCGTAATCCTTTTCATTATTTATTTCGAAAACGTACTCATGAATGTTGTAGTCGTTCAAATTAAATATGAATTCATGCTAATCCGAAACATATGAAAATAACATGGATATTATCGAATATCGAAACTATTATTCAAAATATATCGAGATCATCTTTGGAATAATAGAATTATCGTGTATAAGGTTTTTTGATAACATTGAATTTTTGGGTATTTTGATACAAAATGAAGGTTTTGAAAAATAAATGGTTTAATTTTATTGAGTGTTTCAATGAAAACCGTTATTGTTAACCCTTTCCACTCGCTGGGCGCGCTGGACTCACCAAGGCTCTATCACTTTATAGCTCAGAATTTGACATAGGTG
>JAOXNN020000053.1:1164531-1222479 GCA_028571205.2 Hydropsyche betteni | reverse complement strand
ATGAGAACTACCCGTAATTTGTAAGATGTTTTTTGATAAGATTGTATAGTTTATTTTTCGTTGTCTCGTTTAAAATGATTTTCAGTCAAAGATCATCTTTTTCTATGTATTATACATATGTTATAAATATTTTCAAAATAAATATCAATAAAAGGTCGTTAAATGAAGAATTAATTCAACATGTTAAAATAGCTTTGCTATAAAAATAAACATGCTTTACTATAAAAAAAATAAAATGGCTTTGAAAAGTTTTTTTTAATTCTCAATATTATAATATATATTTATTTATAAATATTTTAAAATAAAATCTCTAACATTCTTTTCATTTGGATAACCATCGTCGATTTTCAAAAAAATTGAATGAAAGCTCAAAGCTTATCCATAACAACCAATCTTTTTCTTATAAAAACAACATGTTTCAACTAAAACCTTTTCAAGCCACCGTTCTATTTCAAAAAAACATTTTTCATTATACAAACACGAAAAAAATAATCAAAACAACCTCTGCAAAAAATCGAAACCTCCAAAAACAACCACTATCAAACCGAACAATCCAACCCAAACATACAAAAAAAAAAACAAAACTTCCCACCAACTTCGGAACGCCTGCTCCGCCAGGTGTGCCCCCGTCTTTCGACACGCTTCGAAAACGAACAACTCGCTCCACCGAAGACAACAAGTTGCGTACTACAACAACAACCCGGCAACCATTTCTGCGAAAAAGACTCCGGGAGCGTGTCGCGTTAAACTTTATTTCGGCGGCGCCTGATTGCATAAATTATTTATGAGACGCGCGAGAAAAACACGCAGCCAACTTTCGGCAGCGCCACATTCGTCTCGGCTGTGTGTTTCTGTCGTGATGCGTGTATTTTTTTTTATTTCGGATATGGAAGGGTTGCTGAAGGCTGTTTATGGTGGATGGCAGAGGTTGGCCCAGCTTTGGGCTTTGCGTGTTGGATCGACGCGCGAGGTGTTCTTGTCGGTGTTCGGTGTAATTGAATTTCGATAAGCTGGTGTTTGGGTATATATGAGAAATTTTGGGATTCGGTTTGATTAAGAGTTGTTTGGAAACGGGCTGTATATAAGATGGATCTTTCGAATATTCTGTATATAAATTTCCATTGAAATGTATTGAGAAATTTTTCAAATTTATTAATTTCAGTTAACATTTTAAATATGGTTCTAATCCTAAAATTTTAGATCATAAAAATTATCTTTTTAATCAAGAAATATTGAAGTTTAATTTTTTTCTTTTATATTTTAGAGTTTATACGGAATCTTAGGGATTGAGTTTCCTAGTTTCTACAAAAGTTAAGAAATAGGTCATGCGATTAGCACACGGAAGTATTATAATTGTATACTATTCACTAGGGATGTCGTTACCGGTAAATGACTCAAATAAAAGTTGGGAAATTTACCGGTTTAAAACTTTTGTGTTCTGAATTTATTGAAAAGTGTGGTTTTTTTAAATGATTTTTGATTTTACAGTTTTTTCAGCTTTTTTTCGTTTTTTTTTTTAAATTGAATTAATCGGTTAATCAGTAATTGATAAAAAAATACCAGATTACCGGTAAATAAAAATTATGGTAAATCTGAAATTCCTACTATTGACCTTGAGAACATTTAGCAATAAACAGTTTTTCAATATGCAAACTAGGGGTTATATTTTTAATAATTTAGAGGACGCACATAAAAAATGCTCATTTTTCATTTACACAAGTTTCATTCAATAATAAATTTAAATCTCCATTATTGTATAACATTTAACAATTCAAATTTTATCCAATCCCACAAAACACATTCAAACAATTTATTCCGCAATCCCAGAAACAACTCACATAATCTTCAGTAACACCCGCGAACAAACGTCAAAAAAAACCATTAAAAAAAATCCACAATCGCTCTCGTTTTATTCTCATATAAATCCGGGACTTATTCGCGGCGCGACTTAAAACAATTTTCCGGAAAGCGGACAATGCGGACAATGGTTCGCTCCTTGAAGACATTAAGTGCTACTTCGCGCAAGCAAGTGTTAGGGTTCGTTTACACGGGGTCGACCCACTGCGGGCAATGGTGTGGTTGTGGTTGTCTCGCCAGAACCACCAGTACCACCCCCCGACCACCCACTCAACTCCTTCTTCATCCTTAACACGATAGAGTTTGCTTGTTATGCAACTAACAAGTGTTTTGTCGCCGTCGGGTTACGTGCTCTTCTCGAACTTTTTCGTGTCTGAGACCAAATTTTTGTGTTTTTTTTTCGAGGATGGTCGTTTTTTATACGGTGCTGGATTTTATGAAAAAATTTATGCCGTCGTGATAGGGTCGTTAACTATTTTATTATGTTTCGTTATAATGGTATCGCATAAATTGTGTGATACATAGGTCGAGAGTGAAGGTTGATGTCTACGTATTAATGTGGTGTTATTACATTATATCCGTATGAAGCGAGTTGATTATTAATTTCAGAGGAAGGTTGATTAAATAATTGAGAAGTGAAATAATAAATATTATCAGATAACATAGATGAATAAATAATTTACTCTGTTTATGAGAAAATTATCAAATTAATGAAATAAATATCAATATTTTGAATAAAATTTATATTATTATGATTAAATATAAAATTTTAAATACATATTGATTAAGATTCAAATTCAACAACCAAATTAAATTGATAAATCAACCATAAAAATTTACGTATAATACATTATAACACACCACTATACAATACGACTCGTAAGCGCGCGACTAGAAAACTGGATTTTCTTCGATTTTCCACAAATACACATCAGTCCTAATCCAATTTTCAGCAATCGCACAATACTCGGGATCGAAAGCACACACGATCCGGCATATCGAGAATGTGCGTTTGCGCGTACATCCCGCCAATTTGCCATATAATTGATTCAGAAGGCGATGCCTTGCAAAATGCCAAGAACACGCGGCCCACTCCTTCCAGTTTCGCCGAAGAACAAAGAAGAAAGCGATCTCGCAGAAAAAATCGCACACACACACCTCCAGGCCGTGCACAATAATGCGAAATATACTTATATAATAATACATCCGTCAATCCGCACTGCCTTCAATTTTTTTCGGTCTCGCGTTGCTTTTGACACGCAATCATTTCCTTTCAAATTCGCAAATCGAGTCGGATATCTTGGAGTCTTTAAGCTCGGTGTTGGCTCGGGGCGTTTTAGGGGCGAAACCGCGTGAAAATCGCTTCATTACCATATTTTTTACGAGAGAATTCGAGCTTTTGGAGCGCAGGGCCAATGTATGAGGCGGTATCGATCCGGCTCTGGAATTATTCACTGTTGGGATCGCGAATACTGAAGCAATAATAGTGGTGGATGTTTGGCTTATTCAGATGTTATCATATATCAATATGGTTAGTCGTTGACCTCGTGTAGAAATATAGGTGTCGAGAGTTCGGAAAAATTATATTTGTACTTGTTAAGCACTTAAAAACAAACTCGAGTCATAAACTAGAAATTATTATACCAAGCACTATTTCGAGACTTAATGGTCCATTTCAAAAAATATTCAGTCAACAAATCCATCTGAAAAAAAACTAGAAATTTATGTTCTGTATAAATAATCTACATTTTACATAAAAATTACAAGTCGAAACACGTAGTAGACGAAATATATATTTTCATGAATTAAATAAAAATAAATTCATTAAATTTTATAATGAAAATATACTGTGCATAGTTGTGTCGTTTTTTCACTTAATGCCTTAAAAAAACGCCGACCAAAATTTATGTTTTAAAATTAATCAAAATTCTCCCCTCACTTTCAAGATTGCCAACTTAATAGACACATTAAAATACAAAATGACTCGATTGTGTAATTGCACCATTACTGATAAATTCACCGCAGAGAAAATTGAGTTCGTTCTATGCTAATGAGAAAAATGCAATTCATTCTTCCGTCCTATATTAAATTTGAAACTCAAAGACGTTAAAAATTCAATTTTTCTCTCACTTATACAAACACTTAAACCAACACTTTTATAAGTTTTATAGATTTAATATGAGCATACTAGAGATTTTTCGGCTCTTAAATAAAACGCGAATATTAGGTGTTTCTATGCGAAAATAAGCGAATTTTTTCCGACTCGACGTCGGTAAATTATGAAATAAATCTCGCGATAATAACGCTAGAAAAAACAGGTATATTTTTAAGGTAAAGAATAGTCGGCATAATAATTTCGGCGGTCGTGTTTGTGTGTATAAAGAGAGGAGCTAAGAAAAGAATATCACGGTGTTGTATTATGGTGCGAGAGCGCGCTTTTTTACGCGCAAGAGCCACGGTTAAAGATTTATGCCATTGTTGTTTTTTTATTACCTACCCTACGTGTTTCTGCACATTATTTTATAGTTTTTCCCCCGTTTGTGTGTGCGAATGTATTTTTTCGGGTTCTTTTCGGTTTCGGGGCCGTACTATGTTTTATTTCGCGTCCGTCACACGAAATTTACAAGGTAGCGAACGCGAAAAGTGGGCCGATAAATAAGTCAGTTCGCGGTGCGTTCCATATTGGAAAATAATGGAAACTATACAATATTTAAGGTGTTGTTGACGATTTTAGAATACCAACGATATTTTTATACTTTGAAACGAAAATAGTCCCTGAGTGACGCACGAGTCGTATTCAAGAGTCATATTTTATTTTCTATTAAATCTTAATTCATATTAAATTTATTAATGATGTATAAGACTATTTTTCATTAAATTTTACCATTATTATAACACGAAAATCCATACATGCGAAACCCGGAATCACATACAAAGCACGACTCGTGGAAAATCCTTCAGACGTTATACAGAGTAACGCGAAACCGTTTCAGCACCCCGGCAATAAATAACAATGAAAAAATCAGGAGACCCTCCCCTGGGAACACAGGCGCATCACTACGACCGAGATGGAGCCGCTGAAATATTAACAAAACGCGGATTGTACGCATCCTGAAAACGGGTTTCAGTACGTGTCGTGGAGTAACTATACCGGTATGCCATAGAGGGTGTTTGGTAAGGGATAAAGGCTCGATTTATGTATGGGGTCGAAAGTGAGAGAATGTAGGGCACTAGTTGCGTGGCCTAATGGAAATTATATACGTGTATGGGAATTGAGCCTTTTGGGAATATGCGACAGTTGTGTGAATTGGATCGGAGAGATTTTTCGGCTCTGATGAATTAGAGAGGCTTAAGATTGATTCGAATGAAGAATTTTTGGTTTGTGAAGATAAAATATCAGTACATACATTCATAAAGTAACAAGTATTAAATAAAATATTTAAAAAATGGCGATAGAGAAGGTATTTTAAAATATAATAAAATGTAACATTTTTTTATAAGAAACGTTTAAATTTGAAATTTAAAATGATCATATCGACCCATTCAGAGAAAATTCCTTTTTTTATCGCTGGTACGTAATAATTTGAACCCGTATTTATGGTGGAGGAAAATTATTTCAGGCAGACTTTTCCCGGCATTTAAACGTATTCGTGCCTGGCTAATTAATGCGGTGCTCCTTTGTCCCGATAAGAAAAACGTAATTAAGGACAATAAGAGAATATCAATTTGAAAACGGGGTCGACGGGAGTGCCGCGGGAAAAAAGAAAACCCTTTCACCGGGAAAAGCGAACGGAGCAAAAGCGGAAAAACGGGAAAAGCGCATATACGCACGTCATTATATACAGGCGCGCGAGTATACAGGGAAATGCGATAAGGCGAAATCGAAATGGGGCTCGTAAAATAGATTTTTCCCACACCACCCCATAGCCTGGGAAAAAATGATGAAAAATAAATAGATCCTCACGAGAGATCGTCGGGAGATTCTCACCTTTTTATTCCATTATCGCGACTGCGAGCCGGGTTCTCAAATTGTCCAATAAAAACGTGAACAATATTCGCGAACCGCAATCGCCGGTTTATTTCTTCGTGTTTACGACGGTTCTGCGAGCGAATTCTCTAAATTTTTTATACGAATCGGCTCCTTATTTAGATCATATCCTTGTCGGTTCGTGTTTCGAAGTTCGACCGATGGTAATGTTCGTATTTGTGCCCTGAAAATGGCCTGGAGCTTTTTTTGGTTTCGCTGCTTGGATATCTGAGGAAAATTGTTCCGATTCTGTTATTCTTAGAATATCGCTATAAACTGGTACTTTTATGATGTATAATTGAATTCATAAAAAAATATTAAGCAAATTTTTGGCATAATCGATTATGTTGAAAAATAAGTTTTCATTTATGATTTATATAAAAGAAAACATTTTTATTTTCAAATAAAGATAATGAATATAAGTAAATCAAATATTGGAAACAAACTTATCTTTTGCTAAAAAAATTACGTGATTCAAAAGCTTCAATACAAACTGAATTTTTAGAAATTGTCTTTTTAATTAAGTCGAACGCAAAATAATATTTCATCATATTTTTCTAACCGAAAAATGCAGGAAAAAACGAGCAGATTAAGAAAACGTTCAATCTTAATAATGGCCGACCGCAAAAATTTTCCTTTTTCAGAGTAGGTACGATCTCGAGAAAATAGTGCCTATTTTTATGGGGCTGCTGAAGGCTGAAAAAGGGGAGTCGGTAAAAAAATAAAATGGAGAAAAAAAAATCACGAGCACCGTCCTCCATTGAAGTAGAAATTTCTTTCTAAGCAATTTACTTACCAACGACATCCATTTTAATATTTCAAAACCTTTCAATGCGCGTCGAAAAAGAAACGAATTTGCGAATAACGGATTCCCCTGTATAATGTACGCACCCGCGCTCTATATAAAATCTCTGCACACTTCTCGAATAAAATTGAACAGATTCGTGTATTTTTTGGTTTTAATGATATTTTGACGTCTCGAGAGATTACACAAATATTTTAGTAGTATACTTACGTAATTCTTGTGGTTTTAATTTTGTTTTTCCATATAGAAGACATAAGACAGCACCATTAGCTTTCGTCCCCGCTGCTGCGGAACTCGTATGAATGTTACAAATGTTCCTCAATCAATTTGAGTGCCTCCTTTTAGTCCGAGTGCAGTTTGACTATCTCTTATATACGAGAGAGGATCCTTTTCGCAGATCACGCCAGAATCGCATGATAAAAGTCTTGAATTCAATATAATACATATTGAGAGTGAAACTTATCGTACCAATCATTGTTAAATTCGTTAAAATAGAACTGTATCGAATATTTGGCTATAAACTTTTTAGGCGCATGAATAGTTCAGGAGCCAGAGAAATTATAATAAAAGAGTTAAAAAAAGGAAATTAATATAAAAGATTATATTGTTATACACAATGTATTCAAAAACTAAAAGAAAATTAATACTACAGATGTAGAAATAAAATAATAATATTTATATTTTTTTAATACTATTATACTATTCTCTGAATTTTTTTAAAACACAAAATGCCTTTGAAAAAAAAAATAAAAATCAGCTACATGTTTTCACAATTAAATATCTAAATCTAGTTTAAAGTTATGATAATCTAAACAGATAGACCAACGGAACCAATCATTAGACAGGGCACACATGAAAGTAATCAGTCTGGTATGAAAAAATCTAATTCAGGTAAATATAATAAAATAATTTTAACATATGTTTATAATGCTAACTAATAAACCACCATCTGAATTTTTTATATAATAATATAAATAAGTATATACTTCAGACTTTTGAAGGTAAAAAAGTTCAACTTCAATTGGGATGTTCAATAGATGATTCAAATCATGTATCTGTTCTAAAATTATTAAAAAAAGAATGGTTTTGAACATCTGACTTATCGAGAGATATTTTCTCTTATCTTAAAAGGAAAAACTACGAAACTTTCTGTACAATCATAAAAACTTCATCCTGTAGTTGACATTACGTAAGCTTCTTATATAAAAATACTCCAAAAATCCATATCATAAACATTCAAACAAAAAAAAAATCAAAACTTCAACCCCAACCCCATACATCACTCTTCAACCCCTACACCCACACCACCCCACAATTAAAAAAAAAAAAAACGCAAATCGACACCGACTATCATATCGAATCCGAAAATCACACTTTTCACCGACCATCACCGCGGGACAGCACAAAAGGGCGCCCTTTGAAAAATTCAACCCGCCCTTGGCAGGGGCGGCGCGAAGCGACCGTATGATTTATTCAAGTCGTCGGTCCGCCCGCGGCCGTGGTGTAGCACCGGCCCTGTGTGTTGCGAAATTTGCACAATCCATTTGTTGTTTAGGCCGCGGCCTCATAAATATTTCATCCGTCCGTCTCTAATTTGTATTGTGCGCGCGGCGCCGGGGAAAAAGCGCGACTCAATCGCGGCAAATGTCGGGTGATTAATGTGTTGAAGGGTTGATTCGATTGTTAGAGTCGGGGTTGATTGTTTGGGTTGTGTGTTGTCGCGTTTTTGGCGCGATTTTGATCATGGGGTTATTAGTAGGTTTGGATGGTTAATTGATTTGATTCGATTTGTTTTTTAATAATATTTTTGAACTGTTATATCAAATTTTCAAATTGGCATTATTATATACTAGCAGTTTGTACCTGGCGTTGTTTGAGAAACTGACTCGGGTACCCGGCATTTCTTTTCATTTTAAATGTTACAAAAAAAATTCTGATTGTACAACCAACATATTTACAAAATTTAATTGTGATCGGATGAGCAATAAAGGCATATATAACTAGCACACACACATAAATTCATTTTTATTTATATAGATAATAACTCATTAAAATATTTATTTTAAGTCTGACGACTTTCAAAAGCTTAGTCATTTTTTCTTGTTTAGTATGTTCGGTGCACAATGATAAGGTGAAAGAAATCCTTTTAGAAGTTTAAATACTAAATGCCACCCTTTGCCAGATCGTCTCAACTCAATGGTAAGTTCCAGCCTACTAACTATTATACACCACTTGTGGCTTAATTCCGGTAAAAGAGGAAAACCGGTGGTTTTGACAGGAGTTAACCATGGATGAATTTTCACATAGATGTTCGTATTTACCAAATGAAAAGTAATCATTGAAACTGCCATGAAAGTGAACATTTTCCTCTTACATCATGATTCTATAATTTGTCTTAAAAAAAAAGATGAATAATCGTCTCATTGAAAATATTTTTTGATGGATAATTTTAATCAATGAATTAAATATAACCACTTTGTTCATTTATGAAGGAACAATTTTCAGAATCTGTTTTATTTATTCAACTAAACCATGACAACTTTATAATGCAAAATAATTACATTCTAAGAACAGTGTAATCTGCGTTCAACCAAATTTTATTACGTAATTAAATATATGATTTGTATAAATCCTCAAACTCAACTAAGTCCCGGATGAAGTCCCGTCGGTTGCCTAATCTAATTAACATGAACAGTTATCATTCATATTTGTCACTTGATTACCTTACAGTTACATTAATCTAATCACACAAAGACACGCATGCGCTTCGTAATTACTACAATCTCGAGCGACATGCAACCATCCACCTGTGTGATGTAAAAAAAGAAAATGATTTAATTATGCACCTGCTCTAATACAAGGTAAATTACGTATATGAAACAGCTGAATACGTTGAATACAAACTAATTTGCGAGTGCTTTCATTATCAAATAACTGAATCCAATAGAATTATCACGCTTGATTGAACCATTTCTATCGGATTTATATTGTGTATCGTGATTTGAGTCGTTTATTTTTTATCTAAAAATACATGTGAGTTCGATACACTCGTAAATAAAAAAAAGATAATTATTTGATACTAAAATTTACTACAAGTAGTTAGCATTTAGTAATCGCCTTAACTTACGACTGATTTTTTTTATTTTTTATTATTAACTATTCATCAAAATGTCGCCACCTACGGTCAATACATTTCGGAAAAAATATGGACTCGTTCGAATTATTGTGATAATGGGTTAATTCATAACCAGCCAGATTTTTTTTAATTCTTTTTAGGATATGTATATGTTTTTTTTATGGAAAATAAATCTGGTATAATATTTTTATATTATTATTAAATCAATCTTGGCAGGGTACGGATTGGAAATGAAAATTTGAAAATAAATACAATTGATTGAATTTTTTGTATAAATTCGACTTATGACCGAAGTTCAGGAACACGTCTCCGTAGTAAATCGAAAGCAACCTGTAAATTGAAACCAATTGTGACACTATTCAACGGATGGTTTAATCATAAAGCGAACATTTGTCAACACTACCACTAAAACACTAATCGTCCAAATGTCAAATAGAAGACTTGTCAAATAGACGTTTACATATTCAATACCTACAAACAAAAAAATCAAATCGATCAAACCGAATTTAATCTATATGCAATAATCGAATCGCGCGATAACACATCCGTCAAAAGAAAACGCGCACAATTCGAAAACTCCGCACGCAGACACGTCGACATCCTTGTAAAAATGTAAATCGGGGATTTTCCGAGTTACGACAGCATAAAAACGGAAAACCCGGTCCGTCTGAGGACCTTTTACATAAAGATTGCACGCGAAAGATAGAAGCCATGCCGTGGAAAAAACCGCGACCCCGGGGCCGGGTCGAGGAAATATGCGAGGTCGCCTGACATATTGCCAGCCCCCTGGTGCTACGCCCCCGATGGGGCCCCGAGGCCTGGAATGGCCATGGTTGCAGTTTTTTAGGTCTTAAGAGTTTTCGGATTTGCGTAATTTTCGTCTAATTTGCGCTGGGGGTTAATGGTCGGGCTTTGTTCGCGAGGTTTTGATATCGTTGGGGTGTTGAAGGGTTTGGGTTGGTTCGATGTTGAAAGAAGAGTCGATCACAAGTTCGGTGAGAATAAGAATAATCTATAAGTTACTTGCCGCTTCGTTTTTCTTTATAAAAACTTTCAAGGGAAACTTCTAAATGTATCTAAGAACTTATTAGTTTTTTCTTGTTTTCGATTTTTTCCTGAACCGTATCCGTTCGAAAGTTTTTTGTGTGACATTTATATAGAAATAGGCTGAATAACTGCTTTTATTCTTATTCTAAACAAATATACTCGAGCTTGCCAAAACCAATTATCTCACAGAATCTCAAAACCCTTAATACATTCAACAATTTTAATTTTTTGTTCAAAAAACCGACTTACTTTTAAAACGTTGATTAAAATAATACACCTTAGTAAGCATTTTATTGAAATAATAAATTAAAATGTTCCACATCCACGCCGCTCAAATAATTCTGTTCGAAGTTATTCTCAACTTTTTCCAGCCCAAAATTCACGATTTTTATCATAAAAAATCGAATATAAACTCGATTATTTATCGCGTAAAAAATATATATTATATTATAATGATGTTGAAAGTTCGTCGAATTAAATCTGCGGTCGTGCCAAGTATTATGCTTTTCTTAACTTTTCCGTTGTTGTCAAAGTTTTTTATTAAACGTTCATATATGTTTATTTACATTTTTCCAAAACGAAAAGTGTTGTGAATAAAAAAAAATCAACAATGATTCCAGACAATATTTTATATATATTTTAATAAATATTTTTACAATAATTTGGAAAATACTCCCATTCCATTTTTTTTTCTTTTATCATTTTAATACGGTATTAATTCGACATTTTCTTCAATAACACACTTCAAGAATTCTAATTAAAAATCAAATAACAATCTTGAAAGCACCTGGAACAAATAAGGCCCATTATGAAACCGGGGTTTAGTTTCATAACGGCACAAAACGAATTCAGTTATTCATGCGCGGTTCCGTTGCAGCATTCGAAAGCGAGCGCACCCTGCAACAATAGCATTTATAAACAACTCGATTAATTAAATCCGCACAAAAGTTTTCCCCAGTCGGCTTTTCTAGTTAGAAATTTACCTTGGAAACGCATCCGTGAAAAGAGCATATTTGAATGGAACGCGATTGCATTGAAAATTGCGAATCGAATTTTTCTCTTTGACGCGCTATTGAAAAATATTCGAATATAAATTTTATTAGAAATTTAAACATAAATTTTTCATAATTAAATAAAATTCTATCTAATAAACAGCTTTCGTTGATATTATTTCATATACAGACATAAAATATCCCAAATAAATTATTCGATTACGATTCGGTGTTCCAAGTTTGGCGCAATCAATGCACATGGGAATCGAGAATCGAATGCGTTTTATCATATATTAAATATGCATTTTGTACAAATAATAAAATGACTATAATACGTGAGCGATGAATAAATTTTCCGGTCAGCGGATGCTGCAAAACGAATTCAAAAGCTCTACGCTGAAAAGCTTTCCGGTTTTTCTGTGCGGAACGGAATAATTGACTAGGTTTCGAAAGTAAATCGTTTTGAGCGGTTACAATTTAGAATGATCACAGCTTTGTTTGTCCATTTGATTGAAATCGCATTTTTGATAATTAATCGATTGAGTTTAAAATACTGTTTGCGTTTGCATATTTTTTTACCGAAACAAAAGTTGAAAATACACTAGGTGAAAACCTTAGGTTAATATATTCATTTTTTCACACCACAAAGAAAAACAACATTTGTTATTATTTGAGCATGTTTCCCACCAAACGCACTCAAAAACTCTGAAAAAGTATTTGCATCCTCGAACGAAGAAAAAACGGCATATTTTCGCGGAAATTTCACTTTTTCAGGCCCGCGCATAATACGCATCGTGCAATATTCCCGAGAGGAGCACTTGCGCATCCTCATTTTCGCAGCCTATAAATTTTTACTCATTTTCATCTGAGTTTTCCCACGCCCGCCTAAGCACCGATAAAACAAGCATCGTTTCCCAGAGCGAGGCTTCAAACAAAGTTGATTTTCCGAACGGATTTTTACATGATCGACTCGAATCGCCGGTCAAGTGTTGGACTTACGAAGCCTTTTGGTTTGAAGTTTTCCTCACCATATTGCATAATTCGACGTCAGTTTTCTGGAAGCTGCAATAATAACAGTTTATAGATGGAAATTTTCAAAAGTTCGCACACACAGAAAGCTCGTTAAAGTTAGCCGCTTTCGCAATCTTCCATACGATGTGCAAACTTTTGAACAATATCAATCTTTTCAACAATGCAGCGCTGAAACTGAAGTGCACGCCTTTTTTGAACTTTATTATTTCAAAAGTAGTTCGTGATGGAAATTTCATGAATTATTAAGCTTTATGAACAAAGTGTTTATAATATGCATTCCTTTCATATTAAATAGAATTTGTTGTATTCTTTTGATATTTTAATATATTATATATTAATCAATTAAAGAAGATGAAAAACAAATTTTCACTTCACTGCAAGCTAAATGCATTAAAGTTAAGAATTTATGCAACATAACTAATTTTCTATCTTCAGGTAGCTGAAGCGAACTTTCGACTTAGCAAATTAGCCTCTCATCCATCTAGAAACATACAAACTAATATCATCAAAAGGCAAGCCCTTTAACCATGCTGCAATGCACTTTTCAATTCGTCGTACGAGCCAAAAGCAATTTTCCATCATGCGAAATATGAAACTCCGGCTCCGTACAATATGCACTCACTCGCCTTCGGATGAAGAAGAACTTTGCTCTACTTTACCGTTATCTTTTAGCAATTCGACGCATCAAAGGTATGTGGGCCTCACGAGTTCAAAATTGGCCCCTTTCGCATCTAGTACCCGTATGATCGCCGAGACGGTATTTTATGGTTCATCTGATTCGAATGCTCGAATAATGCACAGTGAAGTATTTTTCAATAAAGCCTTTGTAAAAATGTACATTTTATATATCAAAATGTATCGGTACAAAACTAAAATTTTGTTAATAATATGTCATAATAAACACATGATTTTCGAGAATATTCATTACTTTTGCGTGTACACATCGCTAGAATATTCACATATTTGCATCTTATAACTTAAACATCGCCACTAAACCAATATTAATACGAATCTTCTCTCGCGATTCGTCGCACATATTCAAAGCGCGGTTGATATTTTTCTCGAAATCAAATACGGCGAATAAAACAAAAAAACACATGCACATACACGTATTTCGAGCAACGTACGTAATATTTCCCTAACCAACCCACTAGATAACATAACCGACCTTATATATTTACAACATAGTCAACATTTTGCGCTCGTCTTGCACAGTACGGACGCGGTTTTGCCGCTTCAGCCGAGTTACGATCCAGTGCCGGCTCGTGACCCGGTACATACATAATATGTAATATTTCCTATAGGGGATGTTGGGTTAATTTCGCGGTCGCTAATGTGATTGCTTTATACTGTCCCAATATAAAGATAATGTGTATTTTGCATTTTTTTTTGATCGATTCAATTCTTGGGCCGAATATATTTAGCGTTTAGATGTTTGTTAATTATCTTTATGAATATAATGAATATTTCAACTAACTCAAATTTAATATAATAAAATTCCGTCGTTTGATAAAGCATTAAAATATAAAATAATAACTGTGAATAATTAAGTAGACTTCATATTATTTTCAATCAATGAATCACTCATAAAAGTGATTGGGATCCGATATGTCATCGATAATTTCCACTGTGATAACATTTTATTTTAATTTTGAACATCTTTAATATTTGTTTTTTTCTTCATAATAATAAAAAAAGGTAATTTTATAAAATCTGATTATTAAAAGTGTGTATTGCCAATACAACTCCAATATACCCACATATTGCTCAACTTCAGAAATCGTCGACAACAAATATCATACACTCGATAAATCAAAATACAATTTTTTCACTCAATTCAACATATTTTGTTTTCAATTACATGTAAATTGTACGATTTGCTTTTCAAACAGACTATTTGGATCAACTCTAATATCATTTATATCAGACTGATCCAGTATGTTTAAACTAGATTTAGAAATGAATAAAAATCACCTACTAAATTTTAACAGGCTTTTATTCATATCATTTAAATCAAAATATGATTCTTTAAACATTATTTTCTATATAAAAGAATCCTCTATACATTCTGAGTTCGGATTTCATCCCTATATGAAATATTAACAACTCCCACTTCCAAAACTATCACAAAATCAACCGAACATCCTCCAAACGTAACACACACACGAAAGAGAATCCATAAATATTTTATAAATCTGCCGCCACGTCTGCGGCGACGATTCCCGATATCAAATCTCGCATTTTTTATTCAGCGCGTATTGCGAAATGATCGCGTTGTTTCGCAAAACCCGCGAGCATGCGATCCTTATGAGATTCGTCGTCCATGGATATGTCCTTACATAAATTTTATATTGCGAATTTTATTTGGCAAGGATGCGTCTCTGGTTTTGTGCCGGGATTGCAAAAAGGTATGTCTTGACCGCAACGGCACCTGCAACATCTGACTTTTGGACCTTTTTTTGCGGACCTTTCGAGGGACGTGTGTTTTGCAATGATTATTTTTGCCTAGTGGAGTGTTTTTTCTATGTCTCTATTTTCTGATTCGATGGGTTTTGTTTATTATTATTTTTTTATGCATAGTAAAAGATTCGTATATTTTTATATGTGAAATTTCTTATTTGGTGTTTTATATAATATATAAAAGTAGAACTTGAATTATAAAACTAAATTAAAAAATAGACATAAACTTAAAGCAACCGCAACGAAGAAACACTCAAAGCACCGAAGCATCGTTGTATGAAAAAAAGTGCAATCTGAAAGAGCAAAGAGCAGCATACCGAGATGCAACAAGCATATCGCCTGAAAGCACACACAAAACCAAGTTTTTCGCGTGAAAAACCCTTAAATAGCTAATAAAAAATATATGTTCTCACTATAAAAACTTTTACAACGATACAGGATGTATAATTATTTTGTATGATACAAAAGTACAAAAACTAAATTAGTATGAATAGCTTTTTTATATATTTTTCATGGAAACATTCCCAATGAATAAAGCTTAAATCATGCAAAAAACTCTTTAATAGTGAGTTAGTACAAAAAATATATATTTAATTTTAATAAAATACTTAAATTTATTTTCTTTTAAAATATAATAATTAAACAGTCAATTTCATGAATTATGGATAAGAATTGAAGAACTCGCTGTATACACTTTCCTCGATATTGTATAGAAAGATAAGTGTGTATTTTTTACGAGGCGTTTTTACTGGTGCGATATTTCATCTGAAATTGAAGTCGATGAAGATTTTTAGACGGGGGTGGTTCATCCACTCTTTTTTACAATGTCTATTTTTTACAGACGCCACTCCGTTTTTTAGTACAATGAACGCTGTTGCACCTGCTACGCACTCATAATATGTAAAAAGGGTTGCTTTTTCAATAATGATAGTATGTAGTTTTTCACGCTCGGCTGGTTCAAACTCACTTCGCGGAAAATTTATTTTAGTAATGTTAGCTTCAGCGTGGAAACGAAAATGGATTTCATATGGAGTTATTGCAGCGTTAACTCAATTTTTCTTTAAAAATATACATATAAAGTTTTTATTGAATTAAATATATTACACTTATATACATGATATAAAAACAAACCAATTCATTATTTATATCAAAAATTGACCTAATTCATGTATTTGTCGTTACGAAAAAAACCGACAGAAATCCATCTTCATATTCATACACAAACAAACCACTCTCGTAAAACGTTCGACAATAAAATGCACAAAATCGCCGGGTAGACGTATCGCATGGACCGCGCATAAACGTATACTGCACATATTTTCCTAACATTTTATTTTTCCCTCCGTTTTTTTCCGTATTTTCGGACGTCGAAGAGAGAGTCGGCGTAAAACAGCGGATTTATTGAAAGCGTCACCGCGGTCGGCACTAAAAACGCCAAGGACGCAAAACGTGTATATGTATGTCCTGTTGTATGGTTGCATCCTTCGAAAATATTTTTTATTGCCCTCCTTCGTCGACATTGTATATAATGTGTATGGGACGAATTCAAAAACGCCGCTAGTTAACGTCGTAAAAAAATAATAGTACCGTCGCGCGAAAACAAACGGAATATATTGTGTTTTTACTATAGGTATGAATTCGATGTTTGTTCTAGAAAATTAAATAAATTATTTCTTATATCGTGCAATATAAAATCAATAATATAATTTCACGTAGTAAAATCATCCTAATTTATTCAAAAATGAAACGTTCAAAATCATACCCATTATTTCAAATACACGTAACTGGCAATGATTACAAACGTTTTCGGAAAAGAGACCGATTTTTCGAATTTGGCTCATCCGTTAAGCCGTTCGTTCACCCTTCGAGTCTCCATCGTTAAAAAGTAGAATAAATGTTTTGTCGTTAAGACTCATCCGTTCTTCGATCCTTACGCATGCACGGTAATAAATAATCGGGACGGCTCCTAGGTGGGTAACGGAAGGAGGAAAATAAGGGAAAATTCCGTACTTTCGAAAAGTGGTAAGAGTCCTTTGTGTGGACTTTCGAAAATACGTATGCTTTATTTGCTTATGGAACTCGATCGATCCCCGGAGACCTATTCGCGCGCGCACTTACGCTCCTTCTTGTTCTTCGGGAGCTTCTTTTTTATATATTTTCTTATCTCATCAATATATTTATTATCTGTTTTTGTTCGAAAACAATACGTGCCCGGCATAAACGAGCCGACATGAAAATTTCTCGAACGAGAAAGCATAAATAAAAGGGATGAAATGCAAAAGTAGAAGGTGTGCATTTGTAGAGGTGGGTTCGCGATATTAAACGCCGTTATGCTAATGCTATGTTCGATCTACTTTTTTGTGTTTTGCACGAAGTCAATATCGACTTTTTTTATTTGAATGCATCGAAATACTCAAATTATTTTTATCAAGGTTCTTTATGGGTTATCAATCATTCAAAATTATTATATTTTAACTCATCGAATGAAAATTATAAAAAACCAATAATTTTCGTAATCGTTTATCAACTTTGATTAAATTTATCAAATTGATTTTCTATTGAAATATTATTACAAATAAAAGCGTTACCTGAAAGTCTTATTCATAGTCTATGCGACGTAATATTTTCTTAGAGCATGTCCTATTCATGTTTGCAGATCTGAAAAAGCGCCTTATATAAATCAACCCTCAAACACACGTATGCTTCTCCTTATAAATTCCTATCCCCCCCCCAGACCGGAGATTTTGCTGAAAAATCCCGTCGCGATTGATGCCGAGCCATCAGGAGACGCCATCCTGGCAAAAGAGACGCTCTTCTTTGCTCCGTTTGCTGAAAACGAAACGAGGACATTCCCCCGAAAAGGACTTATCGACTTATGGCAGTACCATAGCATAAGGGTTGGGGTTACAAGTGAAAAGTGATATATTAATCCAGGGATTTGAGCCCGTCGGAAAAGCCTTATTGGTCGACAACGGATAGTTTTCGATGGGAAAGGTCATATATTTAAGTCGGATCCGATTCGACAGAAATCGATTCAATTAATATGAAATTGAATATCGTTTTTCCTATTCTCTGGAATGGTTTGGGATGGGTTTTCCCGGGATTCCGAAACACAATGGTCGCGGAAAGCAGTATGGTCCCTTCCGCAAGGTCCGCAAAGGAAAATAAAGGGCTACCGAAACAACAAAGAAGAAAATTACTATATTCATACGCAAAGGGTGCTCTCTCAATATGCCTGGGAAATTCCCGCCAGGTGTTTCTCTATATGTATCTTCCCGCTTTACATTCGGAACAATAAGTCTTTTATACGTTTCAATATATGCGGCTTTTGTGACACGAAAATAATACAGGCGCGACCAGCAATGCGATTATTTCCTTATATATTTTTTTGAGTCTTTGAAATATTCAAATTTTTCATACTTTATGCAAATTCGCACGATTCGTGTTCTTAATATTATAGTTGGTGCAATTTAGCGAACGAAGCATATCTTAAGGAGACGATCTTTGCTCAAAGTTGACACTTCTATCTCGCATATTAATGAGAATTTTCCGACACTTGAAAAATGGTGTGAAGGCGGTTTTTGAAAAACCCCTGCACTTTCATACAGAAGGTTCAATCAAAATTTTGTTTTTAATTTAAATATTTTGACAATAGTTCAACCCAAATTTTGTATGCAACAAAAACAAAGAAAATCTCACAACGTTCCGAAAAACCCCTTTATGCTTTTAGACTATGAAGACTCATCAGCGAGAATAGTTTATTCAAAACAGACATTCGAATTTGAATTTCAAATTGGAAATTGTTAAAGTTTTGGGCTTTGATTCGAAGCCATGCATATTCATATCGGTCGGCGAACGTGTGTTTATAATAACTTCAATTTTTTCGAATGAATATTAAAAAATTTCAAAGGGTTCTATTTCTTTATAGTTGAGTTTGTTACGCGAAACTTTTATAAAAGAGAGATTGAACTATTTACATGATACCAAAGCAACAAGTTTTTTACATTTAAAAATTTGCATGTGTTATATAAATATACATATATGTATTCTTTCATAACAATATTATGATATCAATTGAATTTTTAACTATAAAAAATCTTTTTATTTATATTTAATTGGTTGAAAAAAAATTTCGCATAAAATCATAACCAAATGACTAAAGTAGACCAACATCCTTTAGCCCATATACAAGTAAGTCTGTCGAACACTAAAATTACCTCCGAACTTAGAAGCCTTTCGGTGCATATGAGAAGCAATTCTGCTAAACGAGATTGATAAAATGCACCGTTCCACGGGTCGTTTAGAGTAATTGACTTTCTTGTAGTTTCTGGCTTAGTTTCAGGCCAAACGAGCCAGCTGTAAAGACGTTTCCACTTTGCTCTGCCGTCCAAAAGCATGAATAGGTTCTCCATTACGGCGTTTCCGAAATTCGAAAACAATAAAATGTGTAGGCTCCTTTCGTTGTGCGGTTGCACGTGCCGTAAATGCGATTTTCAATGGTGGCTGCTCAGGTAGAAGGCCACCACGAATCAGATATCGTTTTGAATGTGCAATATGCTTCAGCCGATACTCACGTATGATATCTTCGGAAAATTGTTATAGACAACGTCCACGCTACATGAACGATGTAACAAATTATATTAAAAAATTATCCAACTGTTTAAATTGTTTTTTCATTGGTAAACATTTGTTTGGACTATCGGAAACATGACTTATTACGAATCATTCCCCTATTTGCTTCTACCGAATGTATACAAATCGAAAAAACACGAGGTTAAAACATTGTTGTTTCCTCGAAGTGCCCCCCATAAATTACCATAAAACACCGCAGCGCTACGGGATTGGGTATGTTTTTTCACTCGACAGCATTATTTCATTGAATATTTCCCAGCGAGACTGGAAGATCTCAATCGGAATGATTCGAAATTTACCCGAGACTGTACTGGGGCCACATTCGGTCTATTTGTATGGGTCGCAAAAGTCCCAACGGGCACCCAACGGTCTGATAAGCCGAGGCACCGTTTTGCATACCAGCGAACCAGTCTTATATTTATTTCCATGTGAATCATGGGAAAGGTTCTTTTAAAAGGCGACAAATTTTATGAATTTGAATTTCATTATAATCTGATTTGATTACTTAGGATTTCGTTTTTCAATTACTTCTTTATATAGAATTTTATTAAATTATAAAACACAGTTCGAAATTTACTCTTTATTCTATTCCTATTCGCACCATTCTTGTTTCAAAATTTTAATTATTTAATATTTAATTTTCTCGAATCTTTAACACGCCTGTTCTATAAACAAAAACAGTCAAATGTACAATTTGAATTCGCAATTGTCGATCGTAGTTCGTTCGGCTTGAACGAACTCAGCTCTGTACTAGCGGACACTAAATGCACGTGACGTCAATGCAAAAATATCCCGTTTTGCGAATCGAACAAGCAATAACATCCCCTTTCCGGTACAAAAGTGATAGAAGAGAAAGAGATATAGATAGAACGAACACAGCAATGGCTGATCTGGTGCAATTTCGCATTCAATATACCAATAAAGTGAACACTATGCATATTTATATGCGAATTTTTATTTACACGTCGTATTCGATGAGTAGTATATATAGTGTTTTTGTGCATCACAAGAGTCTCGTTTATTATATGATTTGATAATGTGAATAATTTGATATTCTTTTTGTACAATAATTTATCTATTCAGCAATGGAACCGCAAAATTGGCAAAAACATCATGCGGGCACGCGTACGAAAAATTCGAAGTAATTTCGCGCTCCTGCGACTCGAGTTTCAATATTTTTGAGTGCTCCTTTTTTCCAACACATCCAAGATACAGAAAATGCAAAATATAAAGACACATAATAATATAAGTCTTTTTAAAAAAATGCTAACTTTGAACAGACGCGATGTTTTCCCGTGATGTTTTAAAGGAAACGCGAATCTCTCCAAGGACGAAGGCGCGTGTGTCCCGTATGAATTTTCCATCAGGACGCAGGAATTAGGCCCTCATCGCGGAAAACTCGAACCGCTTTTCCCCTAAGCCCCACGAAAATCCGTCAAAGCGGTGGGGAATTTTTCTTTTTTCCCGCCGTGCTTCACTTTCGTCTTCGTTCAATTTCGCACAATGAACATTTCATCAGCATACGAGATTATATCTACGCGAACGAGCTTCCCTTCGTGCGCCGAAAAGTCTAGGAAAATTCTTAGAGAAACAATTTTTTTTAATTAAAAAATTCTATATTGAATTACATTTTATTTTGCTCTCACAGGCAGCGTGATATTGTAAAAGTTGTTGTGGGTTATATGAAATTTTTGCGTTGAACTATTAGAAGTATAATCGCGTTTGTGTTATAACCAGATTTGCTTGTTTGCTTTGTTGCCTAGTAAAATTTCATATTTCATATCAAAAAAGATGTGTTTTAATTGATGATTTAAAAAAAAATAAAAGCAATACGGTTTAATTTGAAAATTATAAAAATACTATAACCAATTATAAGATAATTAAAACGCAATTAAGATTTTACCGCTTGAAGTTCATTAAAAGAAATTGCAATAATAAGGTATGATATTGTGCTCGTCGAAAATTCGTTTCAGAACAAAATTTTGAAAAAATCTCGTTGAAAAATCCAAACTTTATACGAATACCTTTATATTTTATTCAAAATTCTAATTGAAGTTGAAATACTTTTAATTTACTTCGTGGTAGACTAACTCAATGAAAAAATATACAGTTGAAAAATTTACGTTGCATGAAAACTTCTATAAAGTTTCATTTACCCTAAATGAATTATTAAAAGATTGAAACTTTACACATTTTGAAATTTGATTACTTAATGCCAGATATAATTTGAAGGTACTTCATATGAATAAAAAAATACGTTGGGCAATTTTCAACCATATTCCACCACATTTATTCGTTTAAGAACCGCCAATTCTACAAAAGCTCACAAACCCGAGAAGCTTTCACGATTGCCGAATTCCTATAAAACCTTAATTTCATCAATTCGAAACCCATAAATCGTAATTTTTATCGAGTACCACGTAACACTAGAAGCATACGAAATCGCCCTCCAGGTGTGTTTTGTCAACAACACCCTATTCCTGTCACGAATCAACCTCCGAAATGCTTTCGTTTCCTTCTAACCCTTTATAGGTCGATTTTTGTATTTTTTTCACCATTTTTTTCAATATACTTTTTTCAAACGATTGGAATTCTCGTCATGTACCCAAATGTGAAATCGCCCGTGAATAGGACAATCGAATTTGTTTGTCGAGTGATAGTGTCGTTTTTCAGATTTGTATAAATACGTATATAAGAAAATGTATGATAAAATGTAATTTTATTTGTGAAAAATGTTTAATTTGAAGGTCATACGTTTAAACATCACTTAGCGTCAAGAAAAATAAATTTCACACATAAAAAATATATTCCAGAACACTTCCCTTTAGATTACCACGTAAACAGGCACAAGATCCAAGAGGCGCACTAAAAGACCAGTCTTTAACAATTTGAGTACTGGCAGCATGCGCAAAGGACCGCCGAATCCTTCGGGAAAATTGGCAAAGAACATCCTCATCCTTTCAGCAATAAAGCATAACGATCCGGAGATAAACCGGAGACGACCTCCGCAGACATTATATGCCAACCCCTTGGCCCGCGGGGATGCTTCCCTTCCTTGCAGGGGCGTTTCAATGGAAAATCGCTTCCGGCAAAGACGGCGAGTGTTAAAAAAAACGCATGCAACGAGGGTGCATTTATAATTCCATCCCGGAGGACGACAAATACAAATCGTCGGAAAAGATTAGAAATGATCTGTGAAGCGAACGTGGGGTTGATTCAATTTGATTTATGTGTTTTTTGAACGCATAGAATTTTTTTATTTGAAAAATTATTTAAATATTATATAAGCAAAATATCGTCGCACTTATTCAAAGGACGTTTAGTATATCTGGGTCGTTATACAGTGACACGGTCGCTAATCTTCCACGCGTCGTTTCTGTTTACCTTTCCGACGTCCGATATAAATTACGCAAAACAAACGCTTCCCGAATTAAGCCCCGACACAAGACAAAGGACCCACTTTTCAAAAATTCACGAGGAAACGCTCAGTTTCGAGAGAGCAGCTCAGATATATGGGAAATTCAGTTTCTGTGTCCTAAGCGCGCCAAACGTAAATAACTCGCGCGGTCCGTCGAAGGGAAAAGTTTGCCTATATATCGGAAAAGCCGGTCGCGGCTTTTCCGCCGATAACTTTTCCTATCTCTCTTTTCTGCGCGCGGCTTTCCCGGAGAATCTCTCATTAAACTTATGGTGGGCTGATGGCGAAACGGTCATATATTAGAGATTTAATGAACCGGGAGTAAGCGGCGCAGTAATATTTTCGACGATCGTAGAAAACACGATTATAATTCCGGATCTATGAGTCGTGTTAGGTTTTCAATATTACAATTTCATGGAATAATATTTAGAAAAAAATTTATATAAAATTTTATGATTTATTAACTGTTTAATACGTACGATTAATCCATTGAAAAATTATGGATTTAAGGAATATTTTTACTTAAAATTTCTCGTTAGTGCTGTCATTTTGCACATTCTTCATCAAAAAATATATATCCGTCCATCTTTTACTTCATTCTGAGCAATTTTTGCGTTAATAACGGAACGCAGACTTCAGAAGGTCGAAAAGAAAAAACGTTGCGTTTGATGAATAACTCTGATCGGAGACTTCCAGCCCCGACGTTTACCTGGAGAGTAATCACGGATTCTCGGGGGCATTTTTCTTTCGTAAATACGTTTTCCTGTCTCTCTATACTTTTTGCCCTTTTTCTCTATTTTTTTCCTCGTTTGCTCCGCGTTCATTTTCGACATGCGATTTTTCCGGCGCCTTTCAATCGCGCCGCCCGTACGCGATTTATCGCAATAATTTTCGCTTTGAAGGCACACCAATTACATTTCGGTATGATTTTTCGTATATGCTCTGTATAAAGGGTTGTTGATTCAAAATTCACAATATGCCATAATTTTCTAAGAATCTTTCGTTTATATAATATCGAGAAAATTATTGGATAATCAAAGCGGAATCGTTAAAATATTATCGCGTCAGAATATTCTCATCAAATTATAATATATTGAATTATTATCTGAACTGTGAATTTTGAATCCATTCATGTGATTCAAAGAAAAATAATATCGTTTAACACTTTTCATGAACATCCCTCAAATATTATCGATTATCCGGCACGAATGAACTCAAACTCATTTCTTGGGAAATATCTCGGGATATTTCAAAATATCGGATGAGGTATTTTTTGAAAGGTTCGTATTTATTTCTGAGGATACAAATTTGCATAAATTAAATTGTCAAGAGTTTCGGCTGCTGTTGCTTGTACCGCACTTTGGCAACTTGTTTCAATTTCGTGAAATTCCATTTTAATTTTCAATTTCAACTTTCGCGAGCAATCGCGTCGTTTTGCATTATAGTCGACAAAAGATCGGTTCCTTTCGATTTACAGAACAACGAATTTTAAGCACAATTTGAAATTTATACAATTTTAACATTTTCGATGCATACTATTTTTAAAAAATAACATTTTATTAACAAATGCCGATTTATTGTAAATTTTAATTGTGAACCATATATTACATACAATTCACTAATTAGTTGCTAAAGTTTGATATAATTCTTTCTAGCTTTTATATTTAAGTTCATTAAAATTTCTAATTGCATTGAAAAACTTTTTCTTTGCTAGAAAGTAATTTTCAATGCATATTTTTCACGAAATTATTTTCAGGAAGCTTTTCCATCTATTTTATGAAAACACTTTGTTTTAAAGAAACTTTTATTTACTAACTGAATAAGTTTTATTTAGTCATCATTACTCGCATTATTGAATATTTTGATTTTTAAATCACAGAAAATAAATTCAGTATTTTTAATTTTGAATTCAATTTCACTTGAATCGGCTGTATGTGACACGATTTCAATTAGTATAAAAGAGAAGTATATTGATAGTGTAATTGACGTTGACACTGCGCACAATTTCGCTGGTTTTGCCAATCAAGGTATTACAAAAACAGCTTTATATTTTGATAATCCTGATTTATACTTTACCTATGAATTCGATTAATTTATAATATGAAATGCATCCAACCGCAGAATTAATTCAAAACTGTGCACGAGACATTAAATGGTTATTGACTTTGTACGCTTTACTATTTTATTACTAATGACATTGATGTTAATTGAAAATTGCTTATAATAACAAACAATCTGTAATATATAATAAATTGATTATCTTTTACATCAATATCGTTATTTCTTAAACGTTCAAATCTTAATATTCTTGTGCATTCATACGTAAACTGTCGCCGTAAATCATCGACCAAATAATCTGAACGTCATATCGGAAGTTTATCATCGATTTTGCCACGAAACCAGAACTGACTTGCGCCTTATCAATATTCAAATTCGATTTTGCGACATCACAAATAATGGAATTGATTCGAAATAACCTGTTAACATGTGCCCCATTAATATTGATGTCGCGAAATACTCCAGGCGCTCGATTCTGTTCAAAAGCTTTCAGAATCAAAAATCACAATTTACTATAAAGATTTCGAAAAAAAAAGTTTTAGTTATTATTAAATGCTTTTAAATCTATATAAGTTTTGTTATTGTCATACATTTCAATATAATAATTATAATTTTACAAAGTTATCGGATTAGTCGTATCGGTTTAATAAGATTATCAAAGTCAGATGATCTAAGAGTAATCATAAAATGAATATCACTATTTAAAAATTATTTAAGAAATGATATTTTCACGTAAAAATAATCGAAAATTGACAAAAAATTAGGTTATGAAATATTAAAAAAATCAGTAGTAAATTTTGATCCTGCATTAAACCTCGTATAGCAAATACGGTGTTATCATTAAATTATGAAGCTTTCGCAAATGAGGCGCGAACACGCAAAATCACTCCAGTTAAATTAAATTCATATTTGTATCGTTACTGGTGTATAATTAAATCGTTATTATGTAATGATCGTGCATAATATGGCTTAAATATTTGTTGATAATATGTTCTTAACGGTCGGTTGGATGTTGCTTCGTCGATTTGATTGTTTTCTGATTTCGTAATTACACAAAGTGTTTTTCGATATGTGATTCGCGTGGTTTTTAGCCATATTCTTTGAATTATAATTCACTAAAATATAACGATAATAAAAATATCGATTTCCAGAAAATTTCTAGTTCGCAGTTTTTACGGTTAAATACATTTATTATATATTAATTCAATTGAATATTATATGATTTCGTTTTCATAAAAGTCAGAAATTAAATATTTCAAAACATTTTCATGTGGAATATTTTATCGCAAACTATTGTACATAGAACTCGTGTGCTTTAAATATTTGCACATAGAATTTCAGATGATACATAATATAATATTTCAATAGAAAATTCACTCGTTTTGGTATTTGTCCTAACATTGTCCCACGATTTTCTAGGAATATGGTGTTATTTTTTTTAGGAATAATTTTTTTTTCATAAAATATACTTAAATTATCTATTCAAAATATTTTTTTACTTAAAAAAAAATATATATATATATGAAATTATCACGATAATGAAAAAACTTCGTAGTTATTCAATTTATATAACAAATTGTAACTAACCACAAATAATTTAATTACGTTTCAATTTACGCACTACAAAATTTCTAAACTTAAACAACCTTAAACACGATCATATAAAATATCAATATATCATGACTGATCAGTCACTTTATCCGTTTTGCACATATCCATCATATCCAGCATAATCGCGGCAGACGTTCATAAATTTAGGGCCGACATATCGAATCTGCCTTCCCGCCCATCTACTAGATCCGTTTAAATCAGATTTTCACAACCTTTTACGACTTCAAATAAATTATGCACGACATCAATATGAAAAACATACTTTGTTTAATTGTAAAATCTTTCAATATTATTATCTTGAATTTTTCAATTTAATATTATTTATTAAAAAAATTTACTTATTGTATATAGTCATATAACTACTTTAATGTCTTTTTCATATTGATCACTTTATTTAAGCAAAATTTTGAGACGATTACTAATTGAACATGAAGTTTTTCAATATTCAATTCTTTAAAAGTTAATATACATATTTTCAAAAAAAAAAATATGAATGTAAAAATGTTTCAATTTACAATTTAGTTATATATAAAATATCAATTCAACCATAAATGACCCTTAAAAAAACTTAGACCAATTTCCCCCACAAATATCATTCTTCGGACTATAACACTTCAGAAAGCCCCGGTTGAGCGAAACTCCACTAGAGCGACGTGCCCAGAAAGCTCGGTTCGAACCGGCAGAGGCCCGGGTGAGAGATGGAGCTTTAAAGCTGTCGGTTGTCTGCGAAAAAGCTCGGCGTCGTCATCAATTCAGCGAGCGAGAGAGTCGCTCACCGTGCTTGTGTTACACGCGTATTAATCCGTCGCCCGCTTGACGGATTGACGCGAACGTTAATTATTCGCATGGTGTGTATGTGTCTGAGTCTCTTCAGACGATTGATTATGTATAAGGTGTTTGTCAAATCCCCCTGGATGATTTGCATGTGATTTCGTGTCGTTTGGATTAGGGTGTTTAAGGAAAAAGCTGGTCGAACGGTGTCGGTGGCATTGTATGGAATAGTGTTTCGCTTGGTGTTCAATTTTTATAATTTTTTGTAATTGATAGTTTTGTGCTTATAATACTGTTTTCAAATTGAAAATACCAAATGACTAATTGAATATCATAGTATATTTATTGTGATTATTTCACTAAACTCATATTATATTATACATTGATTTTGTTTTCATATAAATCTCATTCCTACTTTTAAAAATTATATCTGTAATTAATACATTTGAATATTTAATATTATTCAAATAAATTTTTTTCAAAATATTTTTTGGGCGAAACAAAGCAATTTCGTGTGCAAAACAAATATGAATTCGAGTTAAATATGAAAAAAAATCACAATCGCTTAAAAGTACACAAAATGCATTTATTATATGAAATTTCATTTGCATTTTTAGATCATATCGCTAGCATTACTAGCTGTAATAATTATTCACTTTCGGGATACGCCTTCAGACGAAAACACGAATATGGTGGAGAACTTAAGTCAAAGCTAATACGATGAATATAACGAATGCGGCTTTTTTTACAATTCCAACATAATTATTCGAATCAATCACAATTGAACCGAAAAAGCGGAAACGTATAGATCAAACGTGACGTCTCTAAAAGCTGTTTCCTGAATACCAAGCATCCAAAATGCAATTTTTCAACTACGCTGTGTTTTTTTCTGTGGGCGAAATCGTTCAGATTGTATGAGTAGGCAGTCGAAAATTTGTCGTTCATTTCCTGGTTTTATCTTTTTCGAAAAAAATAAATATGTACTGCAATAAAATGTCTAGATTTAATAGTGGCATTCGTTCGCGCACGCTCGGTCACACGAACGTAATTAGTCCCAAAGGACTAACAAATGACTCCAATAAATTACTTTTATATTCGCGCTGCTTGCAAAACGATCTGTTGTATATTTGCAGATAGTGCTGAAGGTCCATACCTAAATGTCGTTTTATTATAAATTTTCCTATTCGAGTTTGTTTGCGGTAAATGCTAACCGCCATGTGCAAATTAGTTTTTATTACTCGATACGTTTTATTTTTTTTTATGTTCGCGTATGTGAAAACTCAATTTCATGCATGTTATGGTGTGCTTATTTTAAAATATGCGAATACTCATTGCCGTGAATGTTTGGTAGATGGAAAAATTTGCCAGCGTAAACAAAATATATGGTCTCAGATAACGCGGAGCGGTTAGAAAATGATGTTTTTCCCTTTGTGACTCGCAAAGAAGAAAAACAATGAAATTTCACCAAGACATTTTTTTCTTTTTCATACAAGCCATTTCACAGACGGGAAATCGAATTGTTTGATTGACGCACGTGAGCAATACGTTTGGTTATTGTCTTTTTACTCTTTTGCTACTTGCTACTTCGATATGTCGATGACAGCTGTCTGCGAAACAAAAAAAAGGAACATAGTATTCAGGACTATATCCTGGCACCAATGATATGGACCATTTTTTTTAATAAACGTATATATTGTTATATAAACATGATTAAAGCTTGATATTTCAATAAAATTCATTTTTTCCCCTATTGAACATTCCAATTTAAGGTACACATCGAATCATAGAACTCTACGAATTTCCGATTGTGAATAATTGAAATGTAACGAATAGCAATTGAATCACAAACAGTTGCCCCAATGAAATATAAAACTGAAGTTTTTATTTTTCATTAATCATCTCCATTGTTTCTTTTTATTAAATTGTGCTAACAAAAAATTCAACGGAGTAAAACAAATAAAACAAATCAAAAATAAAATTAAACCAAAAGTCATTCTCAATTAAAACTCACCAAAAAATAACAAGCAACATGATCATAATTACGAACAGTGAACAGCAGACTTTTGAAAATTAACAGTATAATAAATATTATAGTTTATCTAATGTTTTTAAAATTTAAATGCTCCTCAAGAATATAAATGATTTAACTTTTCTCCGACATTTTTTAAATAAGAAGCATTATTTTTGAATGGTTCAAGCACACCGATCTCCAATTATCATTAAAATACATGAATAATAAAAAAATATCAAATCTATACATATCCAATACAAAAGCACTCAAAATATTTTTTTTAATAGAATCATCACTCTATTAGAGGATCCATCACGAAACGAACAACGACGAATACACTATTAATTTCCACCGTGTACAGTGCGCACCAGAACGGGAGCCCGCTTTGATTGATGCAATTTTTCGTAGCCTGGGCGGAAAAACTTCCCGCCCACGCGGAAAAGCGGCCCGCGGAAATGCACGAGGGCGGGCGTGCATTTTCCGCCCACGTGACAAACGAGCGCTCGTTTTTCTTCGACAATGGCAGCGGCAGCAGTTCGCTAATTACGTTGACGTGCCACGTGTCGGCAAACGTAGAAGGCTACATCGAAGAAACATTAATTGAAACATTTTAACTTTGAATCAATCATGTTCATTGAGAGAATATTTCTGAAAGGCCTAATTTTATGTGATGTTGACTATTTTAAAATTGAACATATTAAAATTGTATTCCGATGGAAATTTTGTATGATCATGAATGAAATTTGATTATGAATTCATATTCTAGTGCAAATGGATCTTGTTTTATAGTGTTATCGCATAATCGGTCAGTGAAAATGTCGTCAAGACGTTACCCTTGTAATACGGCATATTGTATCCTTTCAAACATCTGATCCTTTCGCCAAAAGTTCTCAGCCTGCACTTGATGGGTCGTAACTTGGAATTTTACGTCTTCTTGTCTGTCTCTCAAAGTTTGCTCCATCGTCTACGTCTTGTAGTGACTGCAATATCCTGAAAAATGTTCTGTTCCTAACAGTAACTCTAAAAAACGACTTAAGCTTCCAGCTCGGTGACAAAACGCTTTTTACTGTACTTATTAAACTTTAAATATATCGCGATCCCCTTATACGACTCCATTTATATTTTCGTACGTCGCGTTCAACACAATACATAAAATTCGGCATATAATTCCAACATTTATATACTCATAATTCATTTGAGTCTTTCAATCATATACGAAAGCCAAGTTTCGCGTTCCAATTTAACTTTGGGCGCGAAGAATCGGAAAAAATAAAATATCATAATGGAAAGAAAGCCTTCGGGAATCTTTTGTTCGTGCTTTTCGGACGCAACTTTCGAATGTGCAACAATAACAACAACAACAGTACAACTCGAAGAGAGAGAGAGCAAACTCACAAAAGAACCCCGGTTATGGTGGCGAACGCGGCGTGCTAAATTTTTCCACGGAAACTCTTGACTTTTACCGAGGAAAATCCCAGTCCGGGAAAATCCCTTTGGTGTAAAATATTTTAAAGCGACCCTCGCTCAAAAAGCACTCAGATGTATTGTCGATTGCTGAACTTCAGCCATATTGCTTGCTGCATTACTAAAAGACGGTCCAAGATGTTTTCCATTGCAGTTTGCATTTAAATAATACACAGTCAATAAACAAAATACATATTGAAATATTTCCATGAAACAAATCAATTTATTAAGAGTTTTTTATATTTATAATAATCATCATATAATGTTTTTATCGATAAAGTACTTTGATAAATTGTAAATTAAACCTCACGCTTGTCAATTTATATTACGTGAAAAGCTCTCGAGAATATTATTGCAAATAATAAGACACGTTTCACCAAAAAAAAAATCGATTTTTCACGTCATCTCAACTACAAAATCGAGTTTATTTCGAAAATGCCACTCAATATCCTTCGTGCGCTCGTAACTCTAAATAATGCTTTCGAAGCTGAAGCGAATTCTACACCAAGAATCCATTATGAAACAACATAATATAAAACAAACTACAAAAATTCATGACAAAACGCATAAACCGCTGATAAAATTGAAAAACAATAGATTTCTATGCAAATAAAACAAATAAGCAGGGTGATATGAGGAAAATCGTGGTACCTGTGTTCGTACGCCGCTTTATACTCTCAGCTCATCCGAATGATTAATGTTTGGGCTTTTGATACCACGGCCCCGGTTTCACAAAGCCACCAGGACGAGGAAAGAGGTCCTAGCGGGTCGGAAAATGTCTTTCCCTCATTTTTTTCGGGCGTTTTTCGCGGAAAATTAGAAAAATAGTGCGGTGGGGACCTTTGACGTCCGCACGCTCGAACGCCGCCGCGGCCAAGAGGTTGAAATATGGTCCGGTATGACAATTTATTTCGGGAACTGTTGTACTGTTCGTTCGTGACTTTGCTTTTTGACGGTTTTTATGTCTGCGTACGTGTAAAAATGTAAATATGACAGGTTTTTTCCAAAAAGTCGAGGATTTCTGTGATGGGTACTACAATGTATGTTAATACCGATATTAATCGAATTCAATTCCTTTATGGATTATAAAACACCGTCATTTGAGATATAATATAATTCAATTTAATCTGAGTAATAAGATTCTGATTGTAATAGATTCTCGTTAGTTCGACGACGGATTTATTACAAAGCATTAGCATGCAACAATTGAACTACTGCAACATATCACAAATTCAAAATCATCATTCATATACATTTACATTAAAACGGTGATAAAGATTCATCTTCACGACTTTTCCATGAACATCCAACTCACGTTACATCGAAAAAAGAACCCGCCGGAATTTCCACACAGGATTTTTCGCCCGTTTCCAAATCAAACGCAAAGATTTTAGATTCTCATTAGTTTGATAACGGATCTATTAGCATGCAACAGTAGGGCTACTGCGACATATCACGAATTCAAAATCATCATTCATATAAACTTTCATTAAAATACTGATTCACCTTCACGACTCTCCCACGAACATCCAACTCACTTTACATCGAAAAAAGAACCCGCCGAAATTTCCACACAAGATTTTCCGCCGTTTCCAGATCACTCACGGCTCGCAGGCGTAATTCGTTTTAGGCAGTCCATTTAAAATAATATATACATAATGAAGACGACGATATTACGCGACGTGCGCAAAAAGAAGACGACGGGTCCGTATATAACGATCGCGGTATCAGAGTTCACCTGGCGGAAATTAAATTACTATGGCGGGCTTCCTCGCTTACGAACACCATTATCCCCCGCCTCGTTCGCCTTTCGGGATAATAGGGGAGAGTGTTCCTCGGGCTATACATTCTTTGGCGTTTCGCTCTTCCAGGTGCGCTTTGCAATATTGCCGACACTATATTGCTTCGCCGTGGGATGTGTCGACAATCTTTGCCAGAGATCTATATCATCGCCCGCGAATTTGCCTTCTTAATTTTATTGTTTTCAATTTCGTAGCGGGCGAGCTCTATTTCTTGCACCTCGCCACTTTGCCCCTTTTGCGCAGCCTCTTTCCGTTTAATATGGTATGGGATGTTCAAACTTTTCGATGGTGCACCTTGCGTTATTTTTATGGAAATGGGCGTTGGAATTATTTTCGAACTTTTGTAATGATTTTTTCAGTAACTAAATTTTTTTATTTTATTTAATTGAGTTCGAATTTGTTTAGTTATTATTTGAAAATTTGTTTATTCTCATTTATCAAAAGAATGTTAAATATGACACGGAGATTAAATATTATAGATAGGTGACCTGATGACGTAAAATTGATCTAGAATTATTTTTCAAATGATCTTTTACGTCTTAGAAAAATAAAAATCTCTTAAAAGTATCAAGAGAGTCTCTGTTATGTATTATATTATAGTAGACAACACCCATATATCACATTGAAATAAAAAACAATAATTTATTGAAAAATATTATTTGCAGATTATATGAAATTCACTTCAGTTCAACCCTTTTTATAAAATTTGAACTATCTTTGATAACTCTTATCAAATATGCTCAATACTCACTGTATTTTAACAAGTATTATAAAAAATATTATAATTTCCGAAAAACTGAAAATCGGAACAATAAAATAGTATACTATTTCATTCATCTTACAACCTAACATAAGTCACTCAACTTTTGCAACCGATACATTTGATATATTCAAATTATTCAGAATGTAATAAAACAAAATTTCTTTACATCGACAGTGATAAAAAATGTTTCACTTTCAAATCGTTTTTCTGTTGAAAAGACCTTCAGCAGCTTCTCGCCCCACGCTTTGGCGAGCTCGGATATATAATATAAAATATATGTATATTCCGGTTATGAGCCGGATAACGCACACCGAAGAAGAAAAAAACTGTTTTTTTATGATAATTTAATTTGGCGCAATCGCCCGTCATCCGCGCCTCCGCGTAATAAATGTTCTCGCATTAAATTTTTGCCGTGTTGACAAATAAACGCGCCAGCCGTGTTAACCTTATTACTGCGGTCGCAAAAATGGAAAATATCGTATTATTACTATATAATATTGTATTATTTTGCCCAAGAACTGCCACTTGTGTAGTGCCGGAATAATTTGAGTACGCACTCAAGACGTGTCCATTGTAATTTGTCGCTTTAGAATGAAAAAGTAGACCTTCAAATATAATATCTATAACGTATAGAATTTCTGAAATATAATGTATAGTTTTTTGCACGAAATTGCTTAATCTCTCTTAAATAATTCTAAATTGAAAGCAAATAGTGAACTCAATATGGAAAACTACTGAAAGGAAAATCGTCTGAGGGTCAATATGTTGAGTGAGGCCAACGGTAATAGTTTTATTAAGGAGCGCACATGCACGTGTTATCCGAGAATAGATAAATATTTTGCTTAAGAATAAAGCGAGGGAAAGAAGCTTTCCGCTTAGGAAGATTAATGGTTTCGTAGGAAATGAAAGCTGTCTATCGACCGTGGAGGCCGAGAAAGCGAGAGACCGAAAAAATGTATAGAATATTAAATATATAAAACTGTGTATATACATATCGGAATAAGGATAGATAGAAGCTACGACACGGTGATGGATGTGAACGTTGAATCTTTGAAATGTGTTTTTAATATGTCATAATATATTGTGATATTAAGCTTCGTCCCGCCCACTGCCGCCCCCCAATGAAAGCTTCCCTGAATATTATATAATAGAGGAAATTCAACTCTTTCCGTTATTCCAGGTACATAAACATTAATTTTGATTACAAAAATATTTCAAAATTTCTTATTTTCAAAAAAAAAATATATATATATATACATGTACATATAAACAACCACACGACTATCATTACATTGAATACTATCCAAGCTTTAAATAAATAAATGAAACACCAAATACATTAACCAAACTCCCTTTTATCATACAAATTGATCTCATCAATTTCGATCCACAAAAACACAAATTAAACCGAGTAAAATGAGGCAAACCGATTTTCCCCTATTATGTATATTGTATACGCAGGCTCAATTCGCATAGGATCAAAAGGGTGCAAATCAAGGTTTGCCGTGAATGGAATTGTGTAATTAAAGTTGGCACGTGATGATTTTCCAAATTGTGCCGGAAAACGTGTGTATGTGTATCGTAGTGGACTCAAGTCAATTATTGTTCACATTAATTGATTCATTTACATGAATGGCGTTGGGAAATCGACGATCTTAACTGTGGTTTTGATTGTGTTCAAATGAGGCATTTGTGATTGTTTCGTATTGTGTTTTTATTTTGAATATTGCTTGATTTAAAATTGTCGTTTTAATGTTGGGATGATTAAAATTTCTTATTAAAGAAACTGTAAAATTAGTTTTTCTTTGTAAATGCATAGTCGTTTATTAATATTGAAAATAAGATTATCACATGATTTTTAATTAAGAAATGTGAATTAAAATATAAAATTTTTCCATGATATAGAAGAATATATACTTTATATAATAAAGTATTTACATCTAAACTGAAAAAAATACACAAAAAATAGACTTTTCTTAAAAAAAATAAACACATCACTTTTAACCTTTCGTTTATTCATCACTTATTCATTTTTTCACTCAAATACACAATTCATGTAATTTCAAATTCAAATATTTCCTTAAAAAATTTTCATTGAAATCGATACATCGATAAATTAATTCACGTAACATTACACATGCAATATTTCAAAGGCGAAAACTGTAAAAAAAAAAAAACACAAACACTGATATTTTTATATGGAAAAACAATAATAATTTTCTTCTCGCTACCGAAATTTGAATGTTTATTCGGTGTCAACGAAAAATATTCAGCAATAACGAACGGGAGTGGCTTGGAGGAGTGCGTGGGCGTCGATCATCGCTTTTATCGCAGTTTGTGGCCCGCTGGCTAAATTGAAAAATATAACGACAAGTCACCCCGGGGAGTTTTCCGCACGTGTATGATATTGTAATGTTGGTTTTGTACGTTTTTTTGTGTGTTTTGCACTTTTTGGGAGGTATACGCAGTGTGGAAGATGTGCGTAGTTGAATTAGTAAATGAAGTTCGTACTGTGTGGGTGTATTAATGATTAATTTATAATCAGATTTGCTATTTTGGACTTTGATGGATTGTTAAAGCTATTATTATGAATTTATTATATTGATTGAATTTTTTAAAACTGTAAACAAGATCAATAAGTTATTTTTTTATTAAAAAAAAATCTATATAAATTTGTAACTTAAAAATCATAGTATTGATTTCACTGTGTTCACTTTTATTTACTAAGAACAACTTTATTATCTTATCCATATCTGCAAATAAAACTGACAGTAAATATTTGACGTTATAAATTCTCTTCTTTAATGTGCGATATTATTTCTACTTACAGCGAAAGACGCATATCGTATTAGTTCGCTCATAAACGGATTATACAACTTTACAACTCCGTATTTCAGCTGAAACCCTAAAATTAGAATGGCACATTAAATAACGTGAAATATCTTTGTTTAAAACTTTCGAGGCTGGCCGATCATCTAAACTGGAAATAGACTCGAATTACTCGCAAGCAAATTACATACATATTTATACGAAATTGTTACATTCATGCTGGAGTTCTTTTAGGTCATGTCGTACATTAGCGGTGAACGTTGACGAGACGTAAACACACAACACCGAAGCCAGAATATTATTCGGCAAAGAACATTACCGTTATTTATTCTGTCCCTAAATGGAGGCATTCAAACAATTTTGTCTTCGTACGGCGCGCAAAAAAAACTTTCACCTCTATTATATGTTGTATGACGAGAAAAGAAAGGCAAAGAAGATCTGGTGGCCTGAAGAAGGAAAAAGTGACTCGGGTGAGGGCAATAAAGAAAATATTCGGCCTGGATACGCCGAGGAAGAATTTCGAAGAAATGTTATTAATCCTGTGGAAGGTCGGAGTGAAAGTTGTCGAAAAATTTCCCCGATACACGCCCATTATCACGAACGATAAAAGGATCGATCGCGAAAACCGCCATTATTGCCTTAATTGTTGTTGCGGGCCAAAGTTTGATTTTAATTAATTTTTCAGCCTTGAAAGTGTCCACGCTTAATTTTATACAAAACTGTTTTGTATTAAACGCACGATCTAATTTCGTTCTAGCAAGAATTTTTATTATTAAATATATAACAATCATAGAGACAAAGTACCATAACATCCCTAATGAAATACTCATTTTAATAAATCAAAATATTCAACATTATTCCTACAAACAAACAACTTCAATATTAAACTCTCTCATATTTTATTGTATTAAATACGAAACATGCATTAAATCACGTAGGACCATCCAATCGACAAATCAACACCCGAAAACAAACTCAATTTATCATTCATCCAATCCGAACGAAATCACGCAACGATTTTCCAACTCGGAACTAAATTTGTATCGATTTCGTCCCCAAACAGTCCGTTTGTTACTTCGGTCTGTTAAAGTCCGCGGTGGTCGTCCGGAAGATCTGATTTTACGGTCGTCAGATCGGTCAGGCCCAGTTCTAGGCCTGTCCCTAGTTTCCATCGCGTGAATTATGGAACAGGACCGAGGGGACCCTCTTCTTCCGAGGGACACCCCGCAGACTAAGGGGGTCCCGATTCGATTATTTTCGGCACCCGATTTGTCAGAAAGAGTTTATCAGACGGTCAATTCGGCCCATTGTCGAAGCTCTAGTGCGTGTAGGGAAAAACGCTCTCTCGATTCGCATGGATGTATGGAAATTTGTGGAAATTTTATCGCAAATGAAGGGCAAACAGGAAAAATAAATTGATTCTACATTTACATTGTATTTTCGTTTTATTTTCAATTTAAATTTTTAGTTAGACATTTTTATTAGAGGAAATGTTTGTTAATGGTAAGGCCCGTTGAACGAAAGGTGCTTTAAATCACAAAATTTGCTTAACGATCAATGCGGTAAAATCGTTAATCAAATTATCGGTTAATAATTTTTTTGTGTTTTGAATATTTTTGAAAAGCGTCCTTTTAGAGGAATAAATGTTTTGGAAGGATGGTTTTTTTAAGTATGCAGTTTTATTTTTTTGAAGAATGTGTTTTTTTTTTTTTTGGGAAAGTATTTTGCGTTTTACATTTTTTTTCAACTTTTCAGTAAATTTGATATCCCTAATGGCTTTACAGTTTTTAGACATCAAATTCAACATTGTACATTTCAATTTCAACATTTTACACTTCAAATTCAACTATACGAAAGTATTATTGAGACTGTTGTCATAGAATGAATGAAATTAATTACTATGGATTCTTAATGAATTATTGAATTTAGAGTGTAAAAATTATTCTACATACCGTTGATCTAAAAAAATTTCTAAACAAAAAATTTCAATTATACTTCATTATCAATACGTAATATACTAATTACATATAAGATAAATGTTTTCTGTAAACAAAAAACCTTATTTTTTCAATTAAAATTTTATAGACTGAAAATAAATCATACAAATTCCATCAAATATTGATAATGCAACGTATATATATTGTATCGTATGTTTTAAAACAGTGAATCAAATTTGCAAATTTTTAATAACGGCATTTTTAAAATGAAAGAATGAATAACGGCGCAAATATAGTGGCGTCCGTATTTTTTCACGTAGCAACGTTCCATTTTAAAAAGCGCCGCTTCGATATTTCTCCTGAAATTTATACCGCAATAGAAAGTCAGCCCGCTGTAAATATTAGCAACACGTATTTCCCTTTAATTACTAAGAGGCATCGTAGAGCGGGAAAGCTCTCGGCGAAAGTCGAGTTTTCCGCGGAAAAATCGCCCGGAAAATTCGGACGGGGCTCATTGTCCGGGAAATTATTAAGGGGTCGCTAAACGTCCGCGGGAAAAGAATTAAAAAGGCCGAAAGCGTATTTTTTCGCAATTAAACATGACGAAAGGGACGCGACACTCTTTTTTTCGACCAACAGTTTTATGCTCTCTAAACGGCGCGTTTTTATTTTCATATTATTATTTCGGCCGCCTCTCGCTGCCGAATTTGAATATTATCGCCGTTTCGCGAAAATTATTTTCGTTGTTAGTGCTAATTTTATTGGTGCGATGTACCGGCGAGATATCGCCGCACGAATTAAATTAAAAATTCGAACCAGAAATTAAAAATATGCGACCGAAAATAAAAAAGGTTTCGGCAAATATATTGCGTTCTGTGTGCAGGTTCATTTCGATATTTTTAATTATAAAGTGCGACCCGGGCAATTAACCGCCACGTTAAATAAACAGTGAAGCTTTTACCGGAGTTATTGTATGGAAACGTTTAGCGAACATGCTTCGGCTTAATTTTTGTTTTTTTGCTTTATAAATCGTATTCGATTCAATCCCATTTATTTGTTTGCGCATTGATCAAGTGTATATCAATGTATTTTTTAATTATTTTTTTATGAATTGAAGCGTCAATATTATTAAACTGTACTACGTATTATATTCATTTTATATGTAGAAACGTTTTTCTTTTCTTATGATTTCCAATTTTCTTTCATTCTGATACGTAAAAATAAAAGATTGAACATGTGTCAGAAATTATCAATCTTTGTTTTTTCAATGTATTTTTGAAATAAAGAATATTAATTAATTCAAAATCTTAACATTTTTAATGCATCGTCTCTGATTATAGAAACAAATTAACATTTTGAGTGGTCTATATATATTTCAAGTTTTAATGCATCACAATATATTGTTGTATATCAAAGTCATTTTCAATATTCATTTCTTTAAAAATCATCCTCCTTTGACAATTTTTGTAAGACAATTCTTAACATCCGACAATCAAAATGAGTAGAGTATATAATATTTTTTTATGAAAGGGTTTCAATCGATTTTCATCGTGCAGCCCACATGTTGAAAACCGGCGAAACAAATGTGAAAAAATCACATTATTTCCTACCCGTTCGATTTGTTTTTGTTTTCCACCTGTCTCTCGCCTAACGCGCAACCTGTAGAATATATGAAACAAATTGCTTTCATAACGACATCATCGAAAAGGAGCGGCTACGGGAAAAAAGGAATCGCGACATGATGAAAAGCGGAAAAGCGGCTTTTACGTTTCACGTGCTCGCCGAAAAATAACGAAGACGGGATTTCTCCTTCTTTTCCCATCTTTTCCCATTCCCGATGGAAGTGTAAGTACATATGTATCACGAGGAAACACACATCAGATTTGAAAACGCAAATTGGCTTACCTTCATATTTCTCAATTTTTTTCTCGACGCATTTTGATAATATCCGATGTAAATCGGCGGAATCGCATTCGGGATACGCCGACTTAGACTTTGATACGTGTAAGGGTTAAAAAAAATCTGGGTTTCTCGGAAAATTAATTTCTGCGTAGTATTTTTGTCAATTGCAGATCCATTTCTATATATATTTTTCGTGTAACATTGTGAACTTTTATATTGTATAAAAATTATGGTGTTACGGATTGTGGGTAGTGAGTTCAATTTTTTGGCATTCAAAAGCGTATTAATGAAAAATATGTTTCACATTTACCAAAAAATATTTTCATTTTATTATGTCAAAAGGGTATGTCATCCATTTAAAAATGAACGAATGAATGAATGTATGAATATTAGACGTCGTTTCACTCCAACACCGTTGGACTGATCACTATGAAAATTGGCACGTGTTGTATTTTTTTGTCGAAAAGGTTTTTTGACAATGATGGTATTAGTATGTATTATATTTAGTTATTATTTTTATAATATAAATATTTATGTAGTTTAATTTTTTTATTAATTTAATTACCCATGATACCAACCTATGACCTATGACCCATAACCTGAGTTAACTTATAGCCAATAGCTATAACCTATAATCTAAAGCGTATAACCTATGGCCTATGGCCTATGGTATATAACCTATGGCCTATGGTATATAACCTATGGCCTATGGCCTATAGTATATGATCTATGGCCTAATTTTTTAAATGCACTAGTTTTCAGCGGTTACTTTACTTAAGCGACAAGGGTTTTGATCAATATGCCTATATTCACCTACAATCAAAATTATTTGTATTTGATAATATTATATAAACGTCTTGAAAGTTAACTTTTTCTAAGTACGAAATATGCCCAAACGTTCAAAATTATATTGAATTAACTACACACTTTACTGTCTGTACTTTTCTTTTCTAATACAATAGTTTTCAGTGGTTACTTAGTTATGTGTAAATTATTTTGATCGATAGATGTATATTATGAAATACATTATATTTTGATCACTAAAATGATTGCTTTTTAATATTTATATCTTCTTGAAATTTATCTTTTCCTTAGTAAGCATACGATATGTGCCCAAACTTTCAATATTATATATCAAAAAAGCTTCCAACTTTACTTTGGATATCGCATTGATAATTTTTTATAATAATTCAACCATTATTTATTATGTTATACTATTATTTATTATGTTATATTCTATAGTTATTATGTTATATTCTATATTTATTAGGTTATATTTATACAATTTTCAAAAACAAATTTTTCATACAAAAAAGAACAATTCACCCTCCACCCTCAACAGTTCCAAGACCTCGGCTAACTTCCGGCCCGCGGACATCCGCATATTTCCCCGAATTCCCGAGTCCTCAACAGGACCCCTCGGGTTTTCAGCGGCCAGATCGGCCAAGTCTGAAACGGGCCTCCTTCTTGTGCCAAGTCCCCGTATTGATTTTGTTCGCGCTCGCTTGGCAGAGGTTCAACGCGCGGACACCGCCGACAAATCAAAACACAACGCAAACAGCACGAAAGAGTATGAAAAAAAATGTAAAAATAGAAACGGACCAGAATGAAAAAAAAAGTGAAGTATAGTCGGGCACGCCAACGGAGTAATCGAATTGCAGTCACCGATGCGAGAATTTGGCGCGTATGCGTATCTTTGCTTTTTTTGATATGCGTATGTGGTATAAGGTCCTTTTCGATAAACGCACGTATGCTTCTGCCCTTCGGTTTGTGTATGTATTTTTTTGCTGATAGAGTCTGAATTTTAATTAAAATGATCCGGTGTGTGCTTTTTTATTTGGGTTAAAAAAATTCTATTGTACAATAAAATTTTATATATATTACCTTTAAATATTTTATGTGTTTGAAATGATTACATGTTTCATAATGAAAGATTATATCAACATAGTCCATTACTGAATTAAAGCATTTAAACCCTGTCTTATCTTTGTTTGTCTTGCGCAATTCACATGAACCCAACTATTATATTTTCTAACATTACTAATTTAAATAACTAATCCTATTCGAATTCTAAAAAATTCAACTCTATTCCGTTTATTTAATCACTGTACAGCAATAAAACGTATTTGTACTGTACAAAACGAAGACGAAGCTTGAACACAATGAGTCCGAGCATTCAACGGACACAAAAAGATAGTACCAGTCCCTCGTTGAATAAGACACGTACGACCTGAGCAATTACAAGTATAAAAGGACAGGCGGTACGGCATAATAATGAACGACTGCCCACCACTGAACAAAAAAAAAGAAGATCCATCCAATATTACACTTTCGACCTTTCGTCCCTGCTCTGCCTCTATCTTAATACGGAGGCTTTGCGGATAATCGAATTCGAAAAATACACTACGTATACATAGCAGAAGTACGTGAGATCACGCCGATATGTGTTTCAGTATAAGAAGCAATAAAAACGTGGTCAAATAAAGCTGTGCAAATCTGAAAGTGTGCGCGGTTTTCGTTTAAACGCTCCAACTAATTACAAACGCTTTTAACCCTTTTCGAGTGGGGTGCGCCTTTAGGCGCTTTTAGAAACCGCTACTGTTTAATTTACTCACTTTTGAACTGAATTTATTCGTGCGGCTTCTGTGAAATTTTAATCGAGTTTTTTTCAGGTCGGATCGTGTTCGAAAAAAGTAGTCTAGTCCTGTACGGTGGAGCGCTTTTGTGAATAGGATTCGAAAATTCAGAAGGATTCTCTTGGGAGTTTACTCTGCAGAATGGGTTCTATTATATTATTATCGATTTATTCGAAAATTTGAATATCTATTATTGAAGCACTAATATGAGCATATAAGTATGTACTATTTTCATTTTTTATGAATAACTTCAATTAAGTTCAAAGGCCTTCTTTATATGACATAATTTTAAAATTAAACGATAACAATGATGTTTTTATACAAAAAAATATTATTTCTGGAATGAAAAGGACTCTATTTAATATACTTTTACACTATCAATTGGCATTTATATATTATACATGTTAACAAGAATTTTAACATTAAAAAAGTATATTTTCATATTTCAGTTATGTTTTATCTTCACCTATGACTATGCAACGTATTATTCTGTTCTTCATATTATATATCAAAACCTATTTTATTACGATTCGAATATACGAATATATTAAACCAAACTACACATCAGGAATCTAATAACTGTAACGTATCCCCACCGTATCCTTTCCCGACAAGATTCAAGTAAATGATATTTACAACAATATTCAATTCGACGTTTATATTTCTAAGTTTTCATGCTCCATGAAACATTTAATGGATGGCTTATGAAACGGCCGCGAATATATAACGCGATATTACACAACACTACGCTCCTCGGCTTTACCATAAACTTATACGCGAAAATTACGAACGCGTTAGCATTCGAATGGAGATATTCCCTCGAATCACGCTCGCAATTATATGGATCCGGGCATGGTTAGTGCGTTTATATTATGGCGGTGTTATGGTGTAAATCCATCATTGTTTCGAATATTGTGGCGATACGTATGCGGGGGTGGATGTGAACGCTATTAGCCGAGAGCTTTCCGTATGCGCGAAAACTCTAGCGGATGTGCATTAGCAGGTAATGGGTTAAAATGGAAACCTATGCATTATAAAGTACGTATGAGATATCAAGGTAATATTGATTAGGTGTGTCTGATTGCTTCGTGGCAAAATTTCCGTGTTTTTGTGAGGTTCGGATTGAAACATTAATAAGAAGGTTGAAAAATTCCCGCGTCAAATCAACGGAACTCATTCTCGTTTTAATTAAGATGCATTTTAAACAAAGCAATGTATCTTAATTCTGGGAAAAGTTTTGACAACGAGGATTTATACGACGGCCTTCGGCGTGAAAGGGAGCGAGTCGGATGGTGAGAATTATTTTTCGTGCGGACGGGGGAAAAGACGTAAATTTCAAAGAGGAAAAATGATTGAAAAGTTTCCGTTTTTTCGCGTTTCGGCCGCCAATTTTTCGTTTCTTTGAAGCAGAGATTAATTTTACAAAGAAAGAAAAAATCGGTCGCGTTTTGATTACGCGCCGACGCGAAAGTTGCTAGGCTGCGTTCCCATCAAAGAGTTACGCGCAAATTATCGTCGTGTATTTATGTTGAGCAAAAAAATCGTGTTTTTCTTTCCTAAAAATTTTCCGCGTATATAATTCCAAAATATATAATATTGTATTTTCGAAAGAAAATAATTTGATTTTTAAAATAATATTTGAGTTCATGAAATATACTATACGAATATTTATGTATATTTATACTTACTTGTTAGTGAATACTAGCATATAACGATATATAATATTGACGATGATATGAAAAATCAACAACAAATTAAATAAATTCTCATTTTTCTTATAAAATATTGACGGTTCGTAAATCAGCGGAGATATATAAAATTTTCATGTGTTCTTAACGAATTAACTTTTTCATATAAAATTTTAGAACACACATAAGAATGATAATATTTATAAATATTAAAATCTATTCTCATTCAATAATTTCTGATATTTTTCTATACATAATAATTGAAAAATTCGTTTTCAAAAATTAGAACAAGGCACGCACAGTTCACATTTCAATTTTATCACGTTAAGCGACAAATAGCACGTTCAGTAAATAGTCGTGATCCTACAACAATGACAAGAACCCATTTGGCAGAGAATGGTTTCTATTTTTATCTTTACAAAAACTATTATAAAATACCCTGGTGTAGCGAACAACATTAAAAAATCTGAAATTTTAACGATATAATATGATTTAATGCTCATAGCAAATTCCATTACTATAAAAGCAGACTTGATATTTCGGGCTCTATTTTTAAAATTAACTTGTGAATTTTTTGCTTCGTTCCAAATGACTATTACGACCGTTGATGTTCCACGTTTTAGTTTTACAGAATAGGGAATTAAATAAAATACAAAGCAAATTAGAACATTTTTTTAAATAATATTTGGGAACAATTTAAACCTAAATTAAATTAAATAAATGTGCATCAAACCTGAGCATTGAATAAAGTAAGTGTATATTAAAAAAATAATGTGTGCTTTCCAAAAAATTGTGAACCAATTATAATGAATTATAATGAATACATTTCAATGAATGTAATACATAAACGCCGCAAACCGAATCCCAACAAAATCAACATTGATTCAAAAAGAAACTTTGACACTTTGACAGTTGACAATTATATTGTATTACCTCTAAAGAAAAACTACTCTGGCTTCGTTGTCATCTACTGCAATTTTAATACACAAAATATTTATTCTATTGCACATTCTATATTTTTTAATGCACATTTTTTTATCGCCCACTATGAATAAAATAATGCTCATCATGAGATTCTTCAAAACAACATATTATAAATAATGCAAATCGCATATTTTTTTAATGCACAAGTATTTCGTTTTAAGGTAAAACCTATATTTTTTAATGCACAGTTAAATCGCACCCATAATATTTTAAGATCCTAAACACTGTTTGCACTGCAGTGGTCAGCAAACTACTACCAGCGGGTAATTGAACTGCCCACTACGACGCTTTGAGTTTTCCAATAAGAAAATATGTTATTTTTAAGTAAAGATATGATATTTAAAATTAAAATAAAATACAATATTCTCTTTGTTGGCAACTCAAAACGTCGCAGTGGGCAGTTCAATTACCCGCAGTTAGTAATTTTCCGATCACTGCTTTGCAGTAAACTCCTCTAAAATTTCCATCCCCCTATATTTGAAACAAGCACAATACGTAAAAATGTAAAAAAAAAATTGAAAAACCTTAACCCCCTATAACATGGAATCAATCTTGATATTATATGGGAGTTTTACAACAACTTCAAAATCTCAATTCAAATTTTCCACAATTTTCACCCCTAACCTAAAACTACAACTCACCCAACCCAACTGAAAACTACCCACACCGCCAACCCACAACTTCTTTATGCCTTCAACCCTAACCACGGACAAGCCATCCGGCAACACCTCGCGAACTATGCACGCGTCCAAGTTCGCGCACCTAACACTGATTTGCAACACTTTCCGAAGGCTTCGCACGCTTTCGCCTCCGCCGCGGAAACTATTCGCCAAACTATCAGAGATGAGGCGCCGCTCCTTAATTAAATTCCACTTTGATTACCGGAGGGCCATGGGCCACGGGCGCAAACATATTTGCCGGCGGCCGCAAATCAAAAGCTCCGACTGGAATAATATAATTATAACGCTGCCGCAAAAGGGTTCCGCTCCTCGTCTATGGGCCGCGTTGCGTAAATAATGCAAAGTAAGCGGAATAATCGAACGCGTTACTCTCGCGGAATCTAATTTGCGTTATTATATTGCCGTTATGTTATATGGCGGTTGAGTTGTGCGGGTTTCCAAATGAGGCCGTGCGCGGTGGGTTGTTTTCGGCGGAGAGACGCAAACTATTCGGAGGGAGGATGTTTCGGAAATATATTCGTATTTTTCAATTGTTTTTAGAAAAATTGTGTAAAGATTTTATAATATTGAAACTCTTAAAAAAAATCATGATTTTTAAAAACGTGTTAATTTCAATGTTATAATATGTTGTTGAAAAACTATTGCTATGATTTCGCATTTCATTAAAAGCATCCGTGTATACGTAACGCGGTACATGTGTACTTTTTTATATTATGTCGAATCAAATTGTGAATTTTCCGCGAGCTTTCCTCGCATTCGCCCGAAAGCTCCGACGCCTCAGACGATCCCTTTGGGAAATTTATGCCTTTATTTAAATTTTATATTCTTATATTAGCTGCTCTGCCTGAACGGGGTCGAGCGTTAAAAATCTTATGACGAATAGTTTTCTAAAGTTGTTCAGCGCTGTCGCTATAAATTTCAAATTATTGCATTTGTATCAAGTGAAGCGACTAAGTTTCGAAAACTCCGCGTATATATACAAAACCCACCTCGCGCGGAAACATCTTATTTCGCTGTGCGAATATATGAAAATAATTTTATTTCAACTTCGCACGATACGAACACGACATAAAAGGAAACTCAATTTATATTTCCGATAAAAGTTATGTAAAACAACCGACGCGTTTGTTCGTGTTTTGTTCAAGCTTGTCAGTATTCTAAGGAAAAGTATCAATTTTCTAGGGATTTTCTCACCTTTTTCTCGCTTTTCCGTAGCTAAATTTAAAAATCACTCAATCCGACCCTGGCCAGCGACCTTTTTTCGACCTTGTGTAAACAGGACCCACTAAACACATCCGACTTTCCTTCCATCGCCGTAAAGTATGCGAAAGAATCTTAAGAGGGGTTACCTTTTTTGTACGTTCGCACGCTCCAGAAATATCCCTTTCTTTGCACAAAATCCTAAAGAAGAGATCACACTGACGTTTAAAATTATTACAAGAACCCTTTTAGAGGATGTTTATTATGTGGAAAAATCTCAAATGTATCGCATAATTAAATTTCGCACGGTGAAAACGTATTTGAATATGTAAAATGTATACTGAATGCGACTAAAGTTTCAAGTGAATTAATTCACATAAGCTTCTTAGAACTATTATTATCTTGGATTCGCTAATTTATTCAAAGTAATCTTGCATTTGAATATTATTTTAATTATATTAAGGAATCTTATTTTTAGAACCGGTTATGCTTCATTAAATTTATACGCAACAAAGCGGACACTCAAAAGACGACGAAATTTCAAATGTATTAACTATTTCTAAGATGAAAGTTTCTACCTTCATATTACTTTCACACAATTTAATCACCTTTCAAAAATTCAACTAAACATAAAACATCAAAAAATATAAATTTACATTTAATTAATTATAGTAAAACTTTTATTATTCGGACCTCGATTATCCGAATTTATAATTTATAATTTTTTTTTTCATGTCTTGATTATCCAGATTTTCCGCTATCTGGATCATCTCAATTGCAACACCGTTTGACCAACCACTATGAAAATTGGCATAAACATGCATTTTTTTTTCAAAAGGCTTTTGTGTTATCCTCATTGTTGCAGCTTCCCACCAGGTGGCGCTGCAGCATAACAACTTCTGCACCGTTCAACCAATTACCTTGAAAATTGGCATGTATATGTATTTTTTTGTGAAAAATTCGTTTTCGTTATCTACTTTGTTGTAGCTCCCCACCAAGTGGTGCTGCAGAATACCAACTTATATATTTTCTAACCAATACCTATGAAAAATTATAATACAGACTGGCAGGACATCTGCCAGATTCAGCTACAATAGTTTGAATACGCATAGTCTCTCTCATCGACAATTTCACATATCTAAATAAACAAAGTATCCCGAACGGGTCAAATATCAATCACGAACATACAACAATTCGAGAAGCACTGCCTAGCAACAAATCAACGTCAAATACACGTATCGTGCGAAAATTGGAAGCGTCGATGTCACAATGTCACCGCATCCATCCTCCGTTTGCATTGCACCATGGCACTCGAATGCAATTCTCACCGCGGAAATTAGATGCACTGTATGCACACACCATTATCGTATTTGTCCCATATCTGAGCATATATGCACGTGGAGTGGATTTGTTGCGCAACGTGACCTGACGTGGACGATTAATATTCGAGTAGACGTGTGCGTTTCGTGTGGACAGTGCTGAAAGCTGAAAACAATGTTATTGGTGATGTTATGGAGTTTCAGATGTTTTACAATATAATGCGGTATTGTGTGATGTTGGAAATTCGGTTGATCGGTTTCCTGAAATGGAGCGTATTTGAAAAGCCGATTATGGAACTAATGTTTGGAATGATGTTATGTATCATTGGATGATTTGATGTTGAAACGAGTAATGCATGGACCGCATATTATAGCTTTTCAACTCCAAATTCAACTATATAATTAATAATTTCAACCTTTTTAAACATCAAATTAAACCTTTTATAGATCAAATTCAACCTTGACAAATTTATTTTATTGATTTTTCAATTTTTTTTTATGATTTCATTAAAATATAAAAGAAACGTTAAGTTATAGATTCATGTATACATAGTACATATTTTCAGATTTATTTATTAAAAAACATAATTAATTATGTTAAAAATTATGAAACTGGGATTATCCAAGTCAAATTGAAGAATACATCTATTTTATAGAAGATGACAATGGTCTTAGTAATACTTTTTGATGATTGAAATTGATTTCTAAAAGATTTAATATATAGTTTGAAAGCTTGAATTTGATTTGTGTAAAATTGTAAAGTATGTATTGTATTAAAATGTGGCTCAAAAAGTTATTTTTTTCAATTATAAAATTCTAAAAAAATCACAATTATAGATTCGAATTTCACGATAAATATAACCGTTAATATTATAATTGAATCGAAGTTTATTGAATTTCAACTATGGACAAACGCAAAAAAGGTGCTCATCACTGTTCAACACAATCGTATCGATTACAAATTCAATGGTGTGAGACAGCAGAAAGTGCTACTATCCGAGCCCGTTGCAAATTATGCTCTCAGGGCGCACATCCTCCGGCGCCGATAAAACAGTTTGCTAACGAATGATTTATAGTCGCCCAGCAACTGTGCTCGTTCGGGCAAAAGTGAAGTTCATCCGCGACGCGAAATAGATTTTTCCCTTTCGTCGAATTCGACCCGCTTTCGCTTTTCCGCAAAAACACCATACAAAACCGCATCCTATTGGCCGAGCCGCGACCTTGGACCAAAACCGACCAATCACGAGCGCTTATCGGGATTAGCCGTTGGAAATTTCCACTGTTTCGTCGCGCACGTGTATTCCCCGAACTGCTAAGTGCCCGTAGCGCCGGTGTCCCTAATCAGGCCATCAATTCTGGGCCCAATCCGGCCCCGTTGGGCCCAACTGGGCCACACCTGGCCAATTATCCGACGACGAGATCTTCGGGGCTGCGGCGACATTTCATTTCGCTAATAGAAACGCGTCGATATCGATTGCGGGATAGGCCCATTTACTCACTAGGAAATGAGATCTCGATTCTATGATATGATGAGTTTGATACTTTGAGGATTTTTTGAGTTATATGTAGCTTAAAATACATTGAGAATGTATAGTAAACCCCTCCCCTATTACGTCCCCCTCCTATATCATTCAAATTAATTTTTTTTCAAATGCATTTGGAACAAGCAGTTAACACGTAAAAATATCAAAAAAAAATTTAAATTGAAAAACCTTAACCTCCTATAACGTGGAATCTATTATATCATGCCGTTATAGGGGGTTTACTGTACGTAATAGTTTTGGTTTGTGATTGTATTTAACGATTTCTGTGATGGTCCGGGGAATAAAGATTTATCGCCTTGCGAAAGTCAGTGATAAACTGAATTTTAGTATGAAATTGATGTTTCGTTTCTTAACGAAATGGAAAAAACCTTCCTTTCGATTGAAGGTCAGTAAAAAATTTACGAGAGGTCAAAGTTACTGAAAACGGTTTTTCGCAAATATCTTGTCAACTTTCAATTTTACAGAAAAATATTGAGCATCAAATTTGTAGCTTAAAAATTTTCTATGAATATATATTATAATATTTATTCGAAAGAGTAGCTGTTTTAGAGATAATTTGATTAGTTTGTAAAAAATAATAGCTGAATATGATCATAAACCTATTAATATTTTGTTTATGTGATATTATTATCAGTGCTGTAAAATATAATATTAACATATGATTTCATGAAAATTTGGAAATTCATCGGTATGTGTTAGATAGTGTTTTATTTTGTATTTATTCTCCGGATACGATTGAAAATTTGAGTTTTTTTGTCTTAAGAATATGGATGGATTTTGTAATAACTTATTTAATATTTATAAAGAATAGGGTTAATATATATATATCTTCCAGTACATATGGCAACTATGTACTTAATTTTTTAATAGTCACTTTAAAAAAATCATGTGAGATTTTTTGCAAATTTGGATTATGAAAATAAGAAAGTTATACATTGAAGCAGCACATAATCCAAAACTTCAACCATTAAAAGTTTAATAAAAATTCCGTTTTTTTTTTTTAATAACGCTTACTATTTTAAACACATGCGCTCTCGAAGTTTTCGCTCGATTAAGCGTCGCTATAAATCTTCATAAATTAAAATTAACGCGCGTAAAAAAAAAATGGAAACTTGATACATTTTCATTATGGACAGTTTCGCCAGAACATTTCGCAATAACGACCCACGTTTTATCAGGAAATAACTAATAACTCAAACGAGGTTCTAGGTGGGCCCGAAAGGGATGGATAATACGCACTCTTCAATAGTTAGAGTGAGACAAAAGTAGTTGGCGAGGTTCGCGACAGATGCTGCTAATAGGTGTCGTTTTTTGCTAGGGCACGACGCTCTAAAGTTGAGCGTCGAGACGGTAACCTTTATCAGAGCCATCGAAAGATTTATTTGAAAGTTCCGAGTTCGTGCATTGGTTCCCAACACTGTTCGAATGTTAAAAAAGTCGTAGAGTTTAAGTTTGAATGTTTGTTTTTTTTTATTTTAATCCGAATTCTCATTGTTTTAGTTTCTATTTCTAGCTTGAACTTTGTTTTGAAGTTCGGGTGTATTCATTCCCTATTTTTGTCGAATATATTCTTGAAACTTTCAATATAAATCTTATTTGTATCTTTTTAAGATTGAAACAAAACGAGACACAAAAATTTCAATACATTATTCAATTCGAAGCTGTGTCATTTGTTTGCGATAAAAATCCTATCGCATAAACAAACCTTTCGAACGAAAAAACGCAAAAGCTCTAGACATACAAAAAGTCGAAACAAACATCCACTCGGGGATTTTCTAGAGCCACTCCATTTACTTGACTTTTTATAAAAATCGAATACAAGTATTATGAGTTGAGAATCGCCAAGCCGGCAAAAACCGCCGCACACCGAATCCCTCGAGCAACATATGTTATTCAGCATGAAAATAAAATAAGACCAGCCTCGATTATGGAAATGTCCTGCGAGCAAGACAAACGATCGCGGTCGGGCCACCATGTAATTTAAACACATAGGTGTCCTATAACTTCAGGGCCAACATCATAAAACAGCCACGAAACCTTTTTTTTCACGCACCATACATCGACAAGTGGCCGAAGATCACACGCTACGACATTAAAAGAACCATCCCTTTGGTCCTTTGACCGTATACAAAGCCTTCGAACGATGCAAGCAGAGAGCACAATGGCCTCGGGGCATCTATGAGTTTTCAGCTTTCATGAATTCCGGTCGGAAGGGCGATACTGAGGCTTTTTCAACCGTGTTTGGACAAGCAGTAGTGGGATGCGTTCTTCAGAAGCTCGCCCTTCAAAAAAAGCTCGATCGAAAGCAGGAGTAAGCGGCCTGTGTGGGAAAAAAGAGGCTACTCGTTCAAATAGGTTGCCGAAATTGCGCGGCGATAAAGGCGATCGCCTTGAGGGGTGTTCTGTAATATAATAAAGGGGTGCGTCGATTCAATGGAGGCTATCGATATTTCAAAATCTGGCGAGGACACTTTGGGCTTTTCAAGAGAGTTTTATGATGTAGGTTGAGGCATTTTTCACGGTTTTTATATAATTTTTTTATAAATAACTGATCTATTTATATCTATATAATAAACAATCGCATAATTACGCATATTAGTACACAATGCTTAATTGTGTAAAATCACGCAAAATATTCAAAGAATTTGAATGCGAAAATCTGAATAATCCCTCCTATTATGCACGAGATGAAATTAAAAGGCTCACGATAAAACTTCTAGAATATTTTCGCGAATACAATGCAACATTATATCCATAACAATAAAGAGATAATACGGCGTGCGAAAATTTCACAAAAGATGCACGCCCTGCATCGACCCCGTTTGACCCTATACGTGCATTATAAGCCCTTTTTCGCAGAAAAATATTTTCGACTAAAAGGATCAAAACCCTCATCCCGTAGAAGATCCGTAAAGACGAATCCACGTCGTCACGGTCGATTGTTTCGGTTCCCACGCCGTCGTCTTCTCATCTATTTAATACATTGTATGGGGAACATGGATTCAAAACTAACAATCTTTAATATTGAAGAAAAATATCATTTTAATAATGTTCGTTGTAATAGAATTATTTTTACATAATCGTGCATAGCTTTAATAGAATTCGCTCCAGGATATTTTCTATTTGAAATTCAGTAAATGATTTGAAACTATGCTTTCTATTATTTGAAATTCTTAAGATTTATTTTACGTTATTAGTGCTTGATGGATACACATGATAAATAAAATGACTAAATCACCATGGGTATTAGTGGAAGATTTATTTAAATAGTGAAAGTTTTTAAAAACATTTTATAGTGACTGAAAGATTGAATGACATTTGAAATGGTCAGTAAATAAATAAATGAATCCTCGCTGTTGATTTAAGATCATTTGAAATGGATAATATTATATTAAAACTTATCTAGTTATCTTCACTTTTACTGCGTAGCAGATAAACGCGATAACGAAAATGTCCAAACTTCCAATGAAATTCAGAAAATCTTTATAATGTAATAAACGTTTTAGAAATCTTCATATGATGACAATAACTATTTAAATGATCGTAAAAGTTAAACGAAAAGTAATAAATATACGATTAAAAGCTAAATGACGATCTGAAAAAAATTAACGATAAAAGTTTTCAATACTGAAATATTTGAAAGGTATTATAACGATTCATTTACTAAATAAGGTAACGACACCAGTGCTTGACTCAACCAGTAATTGACCACTTCTCATAAAAACGTACAATATTTTTTTTTAATGATATCCTTTGGAAACGGGAGTAATAAACAGCTAATCAGTTGCATCCTTCTTGAAAGATCATCATCTTTGAAAATTTTAATTTTTACGTTTTTCTTAGAAGTGATCAGTTACTGGTACACGATCAACCAATTTCGTCGTTATTTTAATAAAAAAATCTTCCAAAATCACTTAAAAAACCTCATCACCCACCGACCGACGATACAAAAACCCCACAACTTCCTCAATCTTTTGATTCAACACAAACGCATCCAACCGAAAACTCAATCACGTCCCCTAACAACCGCGGGCTACTTTCGAACCTACAGCCCCCACACAAGCATTATGCGGAGCGTTTTATTTTTTCGGACGACCATGGCTCCTCTAAAATTTACACGGTTACTTGCAATTTACTTTGTTGTTCGCGAACGATGGTGTGGGCCTCGGCACATTAGAGGCGCCTCCTCTTTTGTGCCGCCAAATTAATGAGCCGAGTTCGCCCCGGCTACAAAACAAATTGTATTACGAGACTAAAAGCCTGTTTGCCCCTAACCGCGGAAACGTGTTTTATGCTAATGCCCGGCTTGCGATATCCGCAAAATGTATTATGTTTTAAAATCTGCGATGCTCCCCGAGCTGGCCAATGCGAGTCGATCGAATCAATTATGGGGGTTTCGAGGCTGTTGAAGGTTTTCGAGTCAATTAAAATGGGATTATCTTGTTATTATGTACATCTATAATATAATGAATGTAAAGGAGTTTTTAGTTATACTTTTGTATGAGGGAGTATAAAATATGTGTAATGATTGGTATTTGAGTTTGTGTATGGGGATGAGTTTTGTGAATACGGTTGGATTTCAGGGTAGTTTATTTGGTATTTATAGGAAATATGGTCGAAATATAACATTTGGGATGTTTAGTGGCCGTACATTCAATTTTTTGTAAAGGATATTTTGAATCATTTCATTGAAAAGTTTCGTGTTTGAATACTTATCTATAAATGGAATGTTTCAAAAATAAAATTTGAATACGAATTTGAATATAAAATAAACATTGCATGACCCGAGAAATTTTGTTGCCAATTTAAACTAATCAAATTAAAAAGCATCAATTTCGACCCTGAGAATTTTGCAATTTCACTAACAATTTCCTTAATATAATCACCTTAACGCCGGCATTTATTTAATAAACCTCCAAATTGGCGGCCTTTTTCATTAATAGAACATTACGAAATCACCCTAAATTAACCGAAAATTAATTACACAAATAATATAGAGCTCAGAGGTTAAATAATAACGCCTTGGTGCGTCTTAACGGCGCCGTTAACCTCGTTAAGAAGGACACAGCGTTCGGGGTTAATTGGCCGCGAACGAGATTGCCGATTCGCCCACCTGCAATAAATAACCGGAAAACCTGGAAAAGATTGCAGTCCCCGAGCAAGATGACCCTGAGGGATTCAAGGACCAGAATTCGAGAAGGTTCCACCGCTGTTTTTCCCGGTTCGTCGACCCCGAAATACCCCTCAGGACGAAATCGGGTCACGAAGTTCGGCCCTTGTTTTCGGATTGTTGTTGTCCACGTAAACTTTGCACTCTTATCTTGCCAGAATGCTCTTTTTCGAGTTGTCGATTGACGATTGTGAGTGCTGCAGTGGGTACTTTGAGTTGGCACGACGTACTAAGGTCTTTTGTTTATGAAGTTTATTTGGCGCATCTATATGATAAGTATTTTCATCTCGATAACAATATAGCATGACATGAAAGTTTCCTTTGATTGAAACAATTTATATTATTGATGAAACTATTACAAATTCATTCATAATAAATAAATAAAATTGAAACGTTACTCATTTTGTATTAATTAATGTATTCAAAAAAATGCATTTCGTTCTTTAATGCTTGTCCGGATGAAGGAAAAGTCCGAGTTTCCCGAGCGGGAATTTTACAATTTCATGAGTATTATAGCTGTTTCTTTTTAATGTTTTTTTTAACTTTCAGAACTGGGTGTAGATTGTGTGACGCCGGGGATGCGTTCAAAGTTTGCGTTTAAAAAGTTCTTTTTTAAATTGAGGGCAGTAGGGAGGTTTATAAAAAAACGGGAAAATTGACACAATCGTGAGGGAAAAGTTTCATTTTCTTTGTCTCTTTTTGCACCTATAAAACGTAAGGATTGGGTACAATCTGGTAATATTGTTATCATTTGTTTGTTACAAAATTTTGCATGAGAAATATTTTAGACAGCGATATCCAATATCAAAAAAATGACAGATGTAAAAACTATGAAATATAAATTAACCCATATAAATTTTGTATCGTGTAATTTATTAAATTATACTCGTACAACGTTGCGTACATGTACGAACATATGTAAATATGTCATTATCTTAGTCAACAAAAGCCTCATTTTGTTTAACATGTATCTTCATATCCAACAGACACGCTTTACAAACAAAATACAATTTACCTTAATCTCCCAGACACAAACAACATTTGAACCCACGTTTTTCTTTGCCCAATTCCAGCACAAAACAAAACTATATTTAAACCCGAAAAGAATCGCTCATAAACAGCCAATAAGCCCACCCAGACAAAATATATCAAAGCAACGAAACACGCACGATTCTGAACACAAACAACAATCGCGCGACTACAACCTAGGGGAGACCACCATAAGAATTCCATTCTGGCCGATCTTCCGGCTATTTTCCTACGGTTGATTGATTGTATCCTTGCTGCTTTCGTCGGCAACGCATATGTCTTTCGGCGTCTGACGTTACAACGATTCACCCGGTAGTCATCAAAACGTATTTTGATACTCCGACGCCAACATCCATCAAATCCCACACCCCCGAGGGGACGGGGCCATAAAGGACCTCAACCCTGCGAGTGGGAGGATGGGTTGATTAAGCTTTATGTGCGTAAGATAAACGATTGCGTTTATGTTGCTTTTGTATCGACTTTCAGTGCTCGAATCGACTTGATTAATTAAAAGGAAACTCGACTAAATACGCGTACATTTTTCGTGGAACTGCTTAGTTTTGTGTGTCGATTCGGTTTCAATACGTTCGGGGTGAGTGCGCGTTTCGCCTTATGATCGTAATTCTGTATGGGTGTTGATGTGTTTGTGCAAATTTTCAGCAACTTTTAACCTTTTATGTATTCTCTTCGGTATCGGTAGCGGCGATAAATTTCGTTTTAACTTTCAGCGCGCGATATAACGTGGCGTCGCCTCAGCGCCATTTTCATATTATGCGAGATGTCGTATATTGAAACGTAATTTTCTTTTGGATTATTTTCAATGGTATTTTTCAATTTGCGCACCGCATAGTTTTAATATTTAATTTTATCTATTTTAAGAGTAATATAAAACTTTAAACTACCTCGATTTCCATACTTACTTTGGATATAACGTCCGTTGCTAGATGAGACTTTTCCTATACCATTGAAACCTCAAATCTTTTTCTTCAGTACTCTCATACAATTTATATGTATTAACCATAATACATATCGCTCAACTTTGACTAATCTAAACATATAAAAATGGATCTTTATATATGTATATGTATATGTATATGTATATGTATATGTATATGTATATGTATATGTATATGTATATGTATAT
>JAOXNN020000053.1:1142863-1161496 GCA_028571205.2 Hydropsyche betteni | reverse complement strand
AGAGAGAAAAGTTCAATCCGATAAGAATACGATACAATGAAATATTAATTTTGCATAACATTAAGAAAAATGCAAATTTATGAAGGCTGTAAATAAACACTCGCACTTGTATGAGTGATTGACGGGTACGTAACTGGGAAATTGAAAAGTCACTTCGGCGAAGCGTATGTTGGACTAATTGTTACTATTTCAATGTGTCTGTGATTTTTTTTTTTTTTCAGAAATGGGAATTTTTGCTTGAATGTGGTGAGATGTGTTTGCGTTTATGTGGATTTGATTTTGATGAGAATTTTTTGTGATATTATTAAAATTATTACACTGATTGTGAGTTGAAGTGATTATGCGTATATTTTAAAATGAGAGTGCTTTCAAATGGTTATTATTATATTTACCATATGATCTTTGTGCTGTGTATTTCTATGATAAAAGTTGCTTTTTTATGTATTATAGAAATTTTTTGGATCAAAACAATAGGAAAGTTCGAAATTTTAATTTCATTGAAACATAATTTTATTTTCTGTTTATTTTAGTAGGCGTAAAATGTTGGGAAAAACATCTTCAAATATAGTAAATACTGTAGTTATTTATAAAATAGATTTAAATTTTATTTATGTCACGAATCAATGATTATTTTTACATTTAAGTATTATAATACAAAGAAACATAATATAATATTATTCGAAAGATTTTATATTGATACGAAAAACTATAGCCCCTAAGTTACCTTTTTTTTCAATCGAAACCTTAAAAATTTTATAAATTCCACCCAACTAAAATAATTCAACTCGGTAACTTCGCCAGTAATTCCACAACCCTGCTAATATTACATACTGTTTGAAAAGAAGGAAACCTAAAAAACTTCAAAGTTGCAAACTTTTACCCACCATATATTTTCCGAGCCTCGAATTACAAAATATATATATTCAAAATGAATTAAGCTCCACACTAATTATGTATATAATAGAAAAAACACGTTACAAAAACATTTTCTCATCCAATTTCGAAACTAATTTTTTATCCAAAACACAAAGACATATGAGAGAACCATCGTAAAGACTCCGACGAAGGTTTTGCCCAGAACGCTTTTTTATCTACACCGTAGATTAGCCCGCTCCCTCGTCTTATTTTTATATACAGGTATATCGAGCAATAAAACCAAGTTCAGGTCAACGCTGGGGAATTCAATAAAACGCTCAACCCACCCACACCATGATCATCACCCACCCACAGTCCCTTAAGGCTCCGATACTATAGAGGATGAGTTTATTATTTTTTCCACCCGAAAGGGGGAAGAAGGTACATTTTGGGCATTGGAGAGAAGGCGCGAAAGCAATCTTCCCAGTTATGAAATTACGTTTCGGCGGCAAGGTGTTCCCTCAAATATTTTCATAGGCCAGATGGATATTGGGGTGAGGGCAAGAAAAACCCTTAATCGAATAGACCACACGTCCGACCTAAAAGCCGAACCCTCAAACCTCCGTCCTGACACATACTGCCTTTCTTTTTTTCATTTTGCTGCTTGCTGCCCACCCCAATCTAGTTTTTGTCAATCCAATGTCGGTTATTGGATCAATGAGGGCGGGAGAGACTTCGCTTTTCACTTTGCCCCAAATTAACTGTCTTAGGATTGTTTGTTATTCCCGCGTTTATTATATTATTTCAGTTATTCATTTAGTAGAGTCATATATAATATTATGTCGTAGATAATTTTTGATATATTTGCGAAGATTAATCAAAACGGGATTGTGAACTTTTGAACTGTTAATTCGATTCGGTTTTGGCGTCAAATTTCGCTTTCGTTTTATACGTGCGAAATCATCACTATGGAAACGTATGCAAAATTTTGATTATTTTACCGCCGCGTTTAATGTTTTCCATTTAATCATCGTACGTATTTCAATATTTAAATAACGAAAGCCTGTAATTTTATGGTGTTAATTTATTTCGGTGCTTCTATTTATTTTAATTAACATGAATCCTTTTATCTTTTGATCTTATACAGCATAAACGTGACATCATTTCATTAATCAATTTCCTAGCGTTAATTGCGACATTGAGTATCATTTATTATATATCCCAGAATTATTTCATTTGAATGTGAAATATTATCAATGATTCAAATATGCTTTTCATCGTCGTTGAAAAATATATAATATAATAAGTAAATTTAATTAATTGTATACCTTTACCTGTGTCCACTTGGTAAAAAATTATTTCCTTTATAATGAAAAATCTTTGTTCTGATGAATTTTACTATCACATTAATATCATACTTTATTAAAACTAAATCAATTTTTGGAATTACAAAGAGTTTACGTATGCTTTTGTGATACTTTTACAATATTTTGTCGTTTTTTTTTCAGACTTAACAGGGTTTTACCACTATAGAATTCGCAAAAATAGCATGATAATTGCTTCATGAAAATGTATTTCTTATAAAAATTCATTTTAGAGCATAACAGAAAAAAAAATAATTGTGTCGATTCCAAAACTGCGGCGTACAAAAGAGCCGCCTCAATTAAATTCAAATTAAGGCCGTCGCATAAAAAGGAAAAAAATATAATATAGAAACGACTCAAACGGAGAGTAATTTTTTTCTTATAGAACGTATATATTTTTTTTTGATAAGCAAACATTTATTTTTGCAAGTTTTTCACTCCGAAAGAAAAATGTAAATTAAGACGCATGGCTTGTTTTACTTTTCTCCTCTCCTTAATTACGCGAACTTTCGAGCAAGATTTTTTAACACAGCCCCCGAGTAATCTTTTGTTACAACTTTTTCCATTTTTGCACACTTTTTGAAATTTGGCGAAAGCACCTTCGCCTCGACACCATTGGATCGAAATTCGGCAAGTGCCTTTCTTTTAGTGGTGTTAATAAATTTCACATAATTAATTTTCCAAATGTATCATAAAAGGTTAGTTCAAATGAACAACGCTTTTTGTTTCAAAGGAGATATTTTTTTATTTTACAACAGTCGTTTTTTCATTCAATTTCGAAAATTATAAACGAACTTAACATTGTCAAAGAATAAATTAATTTATTATATAATATATGATACAACTTCGTTCCTACGATAATTCTCAAACATGGTTTTTACCAAAAATAGTCATCGCTCACTAATATTACAAAGAGGTGAGAAAATATTTACATTTTCGCTTTCACACAAAAAAAAATCAATTTGCGACCTTTCAATAATAAAATTTACTATAAACAAAATGTTATCGCACATTATTATCGAGGGTAAAGTGTGAAAATTGGACATTTCCTTGAATTTTCCAATAACAATATTATAAATCCGTTTCAGGTACGACGAGAAAAAAATCATACATCACAAACACAAGTGGAATAATCATCCAAATATTAAAACTTACAAACAAAGCTTCAATAACTCTGATATGAAAATGGAATGAATAATGTAAAATTTATAATATAGTATATATAGTAATACTTCAACTTCGAAGCACCATCGCACGATCCACGACCTTACGATCTATAAAATATCAATGAACCAAAACGGATAAGAGTTCATTCCCATCTTATACACCACTATGAACGTCTTTCGTGTATTTTGGATATGCAATATTTCGGCGACGGTGACCCACACACACCTTATTAAGTTTTCCAACAGCGTATATATTTACACGGGAGGCTTGGGACAGCACTAGAGGGAAACGTACTCGTCTACTTCTAAAGTTATCGTAGGCTCTTTGGAGACTGTGGGACTTTCGTTCTGGGCGTCAGGCAACGACAAAGTTGAACTCCCCTGCATGGTGACTCTTCTCCCCAATTTGTCGTACAGCGGGCCTGGACCAGGGGTTTGTTGTCTTTCTGCCGTCCTCGCTGGTCTTCTGGGCAACGTTGCATAAGTGGACACCGGCATGCTGCAATATGGATAATCCGAGCCTACTTTACTCTTACATGGTATTTCTAAAAGATCTGGATACCTCTCGCTATCGATGAACGGGTCCTTCGACACAGAAACGGATATGAAGATGTTTCCGTAGCCTCCGGATGGTAGAACTCTCGAGTTGTAGTCCAAAGCTTGAGGATACGCTGCCAGTCCGAATGCTGTGGGATATGCGGCTGCTATCGGTATCATTGCAGTCTCTTGGTTGTGCCTGTCTAAAGATATTTGGACAGGCTCGCAGAGTTCCATGGTTGAACTTTCTGGCATCTTCAGATCGCCTTGGCTGAACATTTCTATACTTTGGGTGCCCGATTGGCGTTCGGTACTAGTAGTAATTGACACGTCTAACAGCTTCTTGTCTTGATCTGTGAAGCTGCCGCTGTCTTTTATCCTTCCTTTTCTTCTATGACGTCGCCTTCTTCGTTGATATCCAAAAAAAGCGCACGTGAACACGAGAACGACTACTATAACAACCAATGTAAAAACACCTCCGCTAACCAAACCCACTATTGGTATCACGGGTTCGGTTGTTCCCATCGTCACTACAACAGTTTCTTGCTGTACGTAGAGTGTTACGTTTCTGATAACTTTGCCTAAAAAGTTTTTTCCTAAGCACGAATATTCACCCGCATCGTATTTAGTCAAATTAAATATGCTCACGTTGACCCATTTATCTACTAAGCCCTCTTCTATTTCTAAAATCAGCATTTGATCTTGATGCGTCGCGTTTGGACTTCCTATTGGAAATCCATTGAAAAACCACGTAACTTCAGGTTCTGGATCTCCTTTGATATGGCAACCAAACGTAACATTGCCTCCAGCATCTTCTTTGATTAATTTTTCAGTGACTTGAATATCGGGGGGACACGCGAACTCTATTGAAGGCGTGTCTTCCCATAGTTTTCCTTTTAATCTACTTGGTTCACTGCAAATCAAAGAGACTGAATGGAGTTTACTTATCAGATACCAATTTCGGAACCCTCTCAATAAACAATCACACTTCCAAGGATTTCCTTCAAGTGATAGAGCTTTTAGATTTAAAATTGGCATAAACACTATTTCAGACAAACTTTCCATATCATTTCGTCTAAGATTTAATTTTTCTAACTGATCCAGGTGAACAAAGGCATCTCTCGCTATCAAATGTATTTGACAATTTTCCATTTCTAATGTCCTTAAATGCGGAAGTGCTGGAAATTGTTCATTAAATAATTGCTTCAACGGGTTTCCATTTAGAATCAAAACTTTCAAACGATCATTTCCAGCAAACGTATCTCTCGGTATAACCGATATATAATTTCCAGATAAATCAATCTCTATTAATATTTTCAGATCTCTGAACGCATCCCGATGTATTTCCTTAAGCGATGAATTCTTCAAGAAGATCCTTTGCAAGTTGAGTAGACCTGCCGATGAAAATTCATCCTTTTTCAAGTAAGTGATGAAATTCTGTTGCAGATCTAACACTTGGAGGTCAGAGTTTAGAGAGGGCACTGCTGTCAAGTTGGACGACGCACAAAATGCACTTTTCTTTCCATATGTCCATTTGCAAGTACAAGGAGCTGGACAGTCGGTCCAGTCTGGAGACGCCAAGACTCCTATTGCCATCATGAGAAACGCCGCATTGATGGTGACTGTACAAAAAAAAATTAATAAAAATTTAATAAGTAAAAATTTGATTGAAAAACTTTTAGGGCAATTAAAACCTACCCAAGGTATAGTAGGCAGGTCCGTAGCAATGGATGGACCGATATACCATGGCTGCATCGGTACATGGCTTTTTCAGTCGCCAGTCATCAAGTTAATCAGAACCTGCAAGGAAAAATCAATTGTTATTGTATCGAAACCATTTTTAAAAACTAATTCAACTCTTTCATATAAATAAAAGATTAATTTAGATTACATTACATAATAACAAAGAAAATCATATTAACGAATACGTGCAGGACAGCACAAACAAATCCGAAACAATTACCCGGACACGGTCGTGCACATCGCTCAATAGTCTGACCGAAGCAAATAAGGGTTCCTATGACACACACAAAGGATTAGGGCCATTGTCGCCTCCACTCGGGAAAATAATAGGACCATTTCTGGAGTCACATTTTCGCCATCATTCATACACGAGACGTCCGAGAGCCTCCTCTCTCGGATAAAAGGTAATTTATATTTGACAACGGACCGACTGAGCTAGTACGAATTGAAGATACCGCCAACGTAGGACATAATACACGTGTGAGACTCGCAGGATCAAAGCCCACTATATTATATAAATCATATATACCACCGTTTACATTTCATGAATATATTAAATTGTTTTGGAATTAATTATCTTCATTTGACTACCTATTATGTTCATATTATAAAACATTTAGATGATTCTATATTTCATATATTATATAAAATAAACACTTAATTCTAAAAATACATTATTTTTTATAATTCTTAGGAGGAAGAAAAAAACACACGAGTCCTAAACACCTTGTCAACGACTAGTGTATCAATTATGTTCCGCTTCGCGAAATGGACTGCCCGTCACGGGGAAAAATTAATGAAAATTAATGAGCGGCTCAGGCTCTATTTGCTCGAGCGAATTATACAGATTTATCATACAAGGAAAAATGTTCGGTCGTTTACGCAGAAAATGTATCGCAAATTGTTTTGCGGGATGTACGAGAATTTTTCACTTTGCTAGAATTGTATGACAAAGATCGGCTCTTCTATTTAAGTATAGTATTATATATACATTATGTATTAATCAAATAAAATAAATGTGATTCTATATTTAACTTTCTCAAAAGATTAAAAACACAACTAAATAATAACCAAAGGAAAAAATACTACAAATAGAACTACAAAACTTACATAACCTCTAAAAGTATATTTCAGTTTAATAAAAACACCAAACACCTGAGCTCCAAACGAAAATAGCGATCTTCCCAGTAACGGCAAGTTTTTTAATACAAATTTAAAAAATCACTCATATATTATACTACGAGGTGACCGCAGTCTACGACTCTTCAAACTTGTCCCTATTCCGAAAAAAGACCGAAACGGTCCAAAAGTGGGTGGTAACAGGGTATGAAAGGGCATAATGGCACGTCGATGGTGGAAAACTCGTGTTTTTAAAGCCCCCTTATACGTGTAGGACGGAAAATTTTCGGAGACACGCAACTCGCGGCAAGAAAAGAACTCGACGGGGACGGTGGTGTGGTATTTTAAAAAGTTTTCAAGTTCACAAAAGGCTCGGCGAGTACTTTATAAGAGTTTGAAAGCCTTTGTTGCGTCCGGATACCGTTGCGGGCTTAAATTTTTTAACAAGGAAACAATGAGCGTTTCATCCACTCCGAGATGCGGAGGCTTTGAACAGGGCGTCGAACTTGCTATCTTACTATCATTTTTTTCACTAAGAAAACTCGCGAAATGTTTCTTTTATATATGTGTTGTTTTATATTATAATCCATTTTATTTTAAAATATTTTGATAAGCTAAATTAAACGAATAATTTTTCATATAAATAGTTTATAAAAATTATTGCATCGGCTGAATTTGAATATATTTCATATCAAAAATATTCGGAATGCTTCCATATTTTTCAATATGAACTCGATTTTCAATATGTGGCCAAAATTTAATAAAACCTAAGAAAAAAATATCGAATATTATGTACACAATATTAGCATATTATTAAGAGAAATGACATCATGAAAAATAAAGTATTTCTAGAAACTTAAAGATTGAACTATCAATTATATAAATGAATTCGATTGATGATTATAATTTTCATACAATTTTTAAATGGAAAACAATGTATTTCCTCGAGAATTTATACAGTTAAAATGAATAAGAAGCAAGTATTTAAGCAAACAAAATTTCAATTCTAAATTTTTTTTAACAATAAAAATATCAAAACCCAAAACAGCACATGCTAGAGGCAGAAGCACGTAATTTTAACCGCAAAACAGTTAGTTGTTCAAGCATGGAGACCGGGTTGCGGTTTTTCCAAAGAAAAACGACTCGAACATGAAACACATAACGACCGCATCCAGAACTCGGGGTATTGAGCTATAAACGAAAAATTCTCTACTTTATTTTTCTCTAAATTATATAATATATCTAGCTTAAAACGGAATCGAATATTGAGCGAACGTGAAAATTGATTTATTTCTTTTAAATGGTAAATTAATTTTTATTGCTTTTGTATCGTGAATATCGTATTTATTGTATAATATTATTTATATTTTAAAACATGATATTAGTTTATGCTATTATATTTTTTGACTCGGTAAGTTTTAATATTTAATATATACATTTCTGAATGCAGAGTAAATTATATTGAGGTAACGATGCGAAAATATGGTGCTACTTTGTGAATGTGAATCACATGGAAAACATGCTTTTATCAGCTTATGTGGAATTTAATTTTTTTATGATATAAGAGTCTTGTATTAACTGAGGTTCTTATGCACGTATAATATAAAAAAAAAATTTTCACTAGCTAGCTTATCTAAAATATTTGTTTTAAAAATACTTTTTTCCGATAATTCAATTTTAACTTATAGATAATATATTTTCATTTTATTTTTACTACGTATAAAAAAAATTAAAATGTTTAATTTTTGTAAATTTAAAAGTTTTCATTGAATAAATCTTCATCGAAAATTTGAAATATATAAATATAAATATTGTACAGTGTATCAAATAAACGATATATAATTTTCACATAGTTAGTTGATCCAATATAATTCACTTTATATTCATAAACACTCTCGAATTAAACGATTCATAATTAGTTCCACTTAATGTTCATTTATAGCTCGATAGGAAAAATATAATAGTTCCTCACATAGGAATTTCAACACCATTGAAACGATAACATAACACGTTACACTAAAAGTGTATTAGCATACAGTATTATTTAAAACAAACATTACTCCACACACACGCGCGCAATTAACCTAATTACTACGAACGTCACGATAATTTGCATAAATAGTTCTAATTGTGGTACCAGAAAATGCTCTCAAAGCCAACATTAAATTTAGCCGCCACATTTGAACAATATTAACGCTGCAATTAGAAAACCAGCTCCTTATCGAATTTTCAAATTTTAATTGCACACGTCTGAATACGTATTAAGTTTTCTCCTTGTGAGGCACCATTAATCTTTTCCTCGGGATTTTCTTTTCGATGTCGGTAGCGGTGCATTTTTCGCTAGAAGAAAATCCACGTGGAAAGAACTAGCGGCTAATTTGGAATGAGCTTAAAAAGTCGTCGAGTTTTCACTTTTAAATTAAACTTTTACAGTATGTTTTTCTCAACGAGGAAAGAGCAAATGCATCGCACATATACTTTTTCCAATACAAATTGGATTTTTTTCCTTTTTACATGTATAAAATTGACGTGAGCAATCCTCATTTTTTCAACAGTATAAATGTATCACATGATAGCGTATTTTTACTATAAAAATTTACAAAATGTTCAAGTGAAAATTTATATCGACCTTTCTTTAAAATATAACATAAAATTTCAAAATTATTTTATGATAAATAATAGTAGAGAATGAAATTATTCATTTTATTTACTAGAACATTCCATTAAGCAAATTCATTGAAATATTGTTAGTTAATTATGTAAGAAAGCATCGTATTAAAATAAAAATAAAAAGGCCAAACATTTTACATCAAAGTTGGCGTAAATTCTGCGAAGACGAAAGCAAAAGGAAATCCTTTTAAAAGGCTTCAAGAAATCGGAGGTAAATTAACGTTGTCATTTTAATTTAGTTGAAACAACAAACTCTGACAGGTTTTTCACCCGTTTTTTTTTTTCATCCCGCTTTACATAATTTAAAAATTGTCATTTTGCATAAACATAAATCAACTTCGCTTCCTTAGAAGAATTCTTACATAGAAAAAATCTCAAACGGCAAAAAAACCAGAGCCGCTTTTACCGCTCGTTTTATTTTGGCCCGATAATAAATCTAACTTGCTAATTGTCTGGGCAAAAACAGACTAATTTTTGCAATCCATTCCCTTCCGAGTCCTGTTCTGACAGATAGTGTATATCTCTCGGTCCAATCTTCCATTACCATATTTTACGAGAGCATTATGTTTTATCCGAAGGCTACAAATTTAATTAATTCGTATAATTCTTTTGTACGCCGGCAGAGGGAAATTATTGAAGTCTCTTCTCTCCTAGGCCCGAGAAAACTTGGGAAATCTCGTTCGTTTTCGTTTCCGAATCTTGCGCGTTACTTTCCCTGGTGGGAAATTTATTTCCCCGCATCGATAAGTAGTCGTAATTATTTCCTTTGACGGTTCAAATTTTAACTCGTTAAATGATTCACCCGTTATTAAATTTTATTTATTTCCTTTGAGCTTTATCAGGGGTCGTGTTCCTTTGAGCTATAATACTTTCATATCGAAAAAGAAATTTACTTTACATAATTATTAAATATCCGAATCCATTCGGAATATTTTCGTAATAAATTTTTAATTTTTAATCAGTCTTCGAAATGAAAGATATTCCGAAACACTTAACTATAATTTTTTATAAATTCACTAATATCTTTCACAAATATCATGAAAATTTATATCAAGAAATTTTAGTATTACCTTTAAGCAATCTATCTTGGTTGTGTTTACGATATATCCTAATGACGGAAAATGTATCAATGTTTCGAAGTTAAGCAACATCATCCATCCATCAAAGTGTCATAGAATGTTTCGAAGAAAAAAAATACATATATTCAACCTTTACTAAAGTCGTAACGTGTATTAATTTTATTAATTCGAAAAATATATTTTTACATATACAAAATTCTTTTTTTTTTTATTATAAACTGGAACCATTTTTCACCTGAACAAATTAATAAAAAAAATAATTGCGAAAAAAGCGATGAAAACCTTTTTTCAACGACTCCATGCTGTGAGTCACATTTAGCATACTAAACGCCCCTTTTAATTATGAGGAAATTCGTCGGCCGAGCATTTTTCTTTCATTCAAAAGAATGCGCCAAATGTAAAAATATATATATATGCTTATACACTTAAAAAAACACTAAAAAAGTGGCTCCGAAACGCTCGAGTTCAAAAATTATTTTCACATTCGAAGCGCGTTCCACGCCTTTCAGATATTTTTCGATTCGAGGAAATTTTCAACAATTTCGAAGCCGAACTTCAAAGCTTTTTATATGTATTACATATAAATGAAAGTGCAACGCATTAGCTACGAACTTGTACTTTTCAACCTTTCACTTCATCCCTTATTCAAACGATTCGCAAAGCTTGAACGTAAATCCCATTCCTTATTCGTCGTATTTATGTTTGACTTCAACATCGGTTCGATCAATCGATTCAGCTTTGGAACTACGTTGAATTGTATATTCATCAATATATTGGTTTCAAATATTATTTCAATCCAAACACGAAGTATTTATGCGTGAAAAAATAACAGAATAGAAACATCCGGAATGTCAAAGTGAAAATGTATCTGAAATTCTCTTCAGCGTTCAAACATAAACTGAAGCGACCTTGCTGAATCACTTCGACGATAAATGGAAATTGGCTTTCGTTCGAAAAAAAATATTTTCGTAAAAGGGCGTTCGGCGTGTTTATGTACGAGCCGCCGTTCCTCCATTGTGATGTGCTTCGATTTTGGTTTTATTCGAACTTGGAGTGGCCCCACAAAAAATAGACCTTCCTCCTCTACACAGCAAGATTTATGAAGGTCGTGGGTAATTAGATTATGCGTGAGGAAAGCCTTGAATCTATAATCTATTTTCGGTTGCTAAATTGTCCTTTTTCAATTTACTATAAGTGGATTAGAAATTTGCAACCTTTGTTAAACAAGGAAGTACACGAGAAAGGATTCACATTTTTTTACATATTATTCAATTATCAAAGTATAATTTCAAACATATTTTTTGTATTTAATTATATACAATTATGATAATTTTTAAACGAAAAATATAAAACAATATTTCCCCAATATCTACGAGATCAACGCACTTTCGTCCGGAATAAATAGACACCGTAATGAATATTCATTGAATAATTAACTCGTTATAAAATTTCAGCCGATCGACATCGACGTTTCCGTCAATCATCCTTAATTCGCATTAAAATAAGTGCGCTCAAATAGTTGAATATTTATATCCAATATCCGAATTCTCATAAACACAGCTGAAACATGACACGTTTCGAATCTAGAGGGGTTTCTCAGCTGAAAACCGACCCCGCTTTTCCGGCCGGGCCGGAAAATTCTCTGAAAATACGAGCTATGGGTTACAGTTGTGGGGTTGGAAAAAACATAGACAGAGGGATCATTCAGCAGGATGCTGAAGGATTTGGGAAAACTTCCGAGGCAACGCTAAGAGGATATCTGCCCCTCGTACATGACGGGATACGGCTTCTCTTTGTGCTACCGAGAGGCTTATAACGGACAGAGCCGCAATACAAAATTGTATATGTCTTTTCCAGTTTGTTTCTTTATATTTGGATTAGGTTTTTTGGGATCGGATGTTGGTATAAGTCGTACAAATTTAAAATTTATGTTATCTCAATGTACCTTGTAATTTATTATTCTTTTCTTTGGAACAATATTTTTCGCTATATTTTTATGGAAATTTCTAAATATTTTTGAATAATAAAAACTCCTTGTGCTTGCTTTTTAACTAAAAAAATTTGTAATAACAAAATTATGATTGTTTTGGTTATAAAATAAAAACATTAACATTTCAATGTAATAAATTTTCATTATTCTATTATAATCATTCGAAAAATTTCATAATTCATTAATATTTCATGAACATAATTCATTCCGTTCAAATAATACAATTTAAAATAAAATCCAGAGCTAAAACTCAAAATATAAAATGAATGTTCATCCAAGAAACTATTCAATTTTTTTTCAAATATGAAACAATGGCAAGACAACTTTGAAATATTCAAATCCAAAATGAAAGGATAAGACCAAAAGAGATTTGAGACAATAAAATACAACACAAAAGAATACGACTAGACAAAATATAATAGTTTCATCCTTGTCACCCATGACACTTCCATTAAATTAATTGTTCCAACGAAAATTACAAAATGCACTAAAAACGAATAACACAAAATCGCGTTCACAATAAACTTTCGACCGGCATTCAAAATTTTCACTCACATCATCATATGAGGGGTTCGGCCGAAATTAAGCAAAATTACAAAATTGAGTTTCTTTTATTTACTACAAAAATTAGTATTGTTATTAATTTATTAGTTCTTAAAAGAAAAACTGATTGTAAAGAGGTTTTTTCATGCATGCCTTTCTTTTCCCCTATCTTAAATATTTATGCAGATTGTAATTTTTAGATTCTTAAGTAAATATGTACTATTTGCAAAGAGATAAGGAAGAAATTCTATATTTTATATTTTTCTTCTTTTAATAACTTTTAAATATGTTATTTACGTTCATATTTTATCACTGTATTATTATTAACATAATAAAGGTAGTTTTTTATTTTTTTTTATTTTTAGTACTGTTACTATGAAAATTAATAAATAATTCCACATCCTCTCGAAAAATAACAGCACTATGTCGGATTACTCCTAATTAAATGTTTCTCTTAATATTTCCGAAAGTGATAAACGTCGCTTAGCCCAATTCTCTACCAAACCCCTAATACGAAAACTTCGAACTTCCCGAAAACCACAAACGACCTTGAAAAAAAAATCTTAAAAGAAAACCCTCACCTTCATCAGTTCCATCCTCGGCGACGTCGTCAACGACCACCACGAGAAAACGTCAAAAGCGAAACCTTCACCAAAAAAAAAAACCACCACCACCGAGTCCGTCAACGACCACAATCACAGACATCCGCCCCTTCGGGCGTCGCGCACGTCCGGCGCCCGGGCCGGGTCAGGCCCTTGGGCCTCGGCCTGGCCATGGCGGCCGGGCCAGCACCTGTTGTTGCCGCTAGGCGACGGCCAGCCGGCTGCCAATGGGTTGGCGGTGGGGCGCGGTGGGCACGTCCGCGCCGAGCAGACGCCCGCCTCCGTCTGGCGCACGAGGGATGCTGCCGCTTCGATGCGGACGCGCGCGCGAATCAATGGACTCGAAAACTTACTTGTGTGTGTGTGTGTGTTTGTAGTGTGTGTGTGTTTGTGTGTGTGTGTGCGTGTGTGTGCGTGTGTGGTGTGTGTGTGTTGGAATTGTTGTTGTTTATATGTGGTTTTTGTGTGTGTGTTTGGTTTTTGGGATGGTCTATTATAGGGAAATTGGCGCGAAAAAATGACGAAATCCCAAGTCGGCTTTATGGATGGAGTCCCTTATATATAATGGTGGATATCTGTCTGTCTGTCAGTGTGACCGTATGTGGTGTGTGTGTGTCGATGACGCTCGCGACTTTAAAATGATCGACGCGCCGATCCCCCATATTTATAATTCTTCATGCGTATGTGATCTTTATGCGTATACACATAACGTCTATAATATTATGCAATACGTCGATTATTACGCAGTGGAAAAAATATTTGAATCCCCTATATATTTACATGTACAATCACCGATGACAGATGTTTGCGTCAATAACAAATGAACAGATTTTATTTATTAAATATTAAATATATTCGAATCGAGTACGGGTATCGGGTAGCCTATATGTCACAAACAAATAATAAATGAATTATTTTGATTTTATTAGTTAAATATTAAATATTCAAATCGGGTACGGGCATCAACTTTAAAATAAACACATACACGTCCTGATGTTATTAACATCGGGCCTAATAATCTTATATTCTGGAGACATTTCGTAAGGGCACGGTTATAACATAATTTCGCATAGATTTATTTAATTTTTATTTTATTACTTAATAGTATGGTTATCAATTCGCAGCCGGTGTTATTAACATCAGGCCTATATACTAGTATATTTATATAGCGGATAGTACCCGGCGTTGCTCGGGTCTTAAATTTCAAATCAAATTATTTTTTTTTAAATTGAATTCATTAAAACAAAAGAATAAAACAGGCCGCGTATTATCACAATTTTTGGACGTGCAACAATTTTTTTTTTATAATATAAGGGGAATATTCTTTTGTGGACCGTCCCGTTTTGGGTTCTGGGAAATATGGTCACCTTATTTTAATGATACAAAAAATACATATACATGCCAATTTTCATAGTGATCGGTCAAACGGTAATGGAATGAAACGATGCCTACTAAATATACAAACATCCATTTTTATATTTATATAGAATAGTTTACTAGTAAATCGGTGATTAGTAAAAAAAATATCAGATTACCAGTAAATTTAAATTACGATAAATTAAGCCCCTGCTATTAAAAAAAGGTGAATTATTATAGTTTGTATCAATACAATAGACATCACGAAATTTTAGCCATTTTCTGTAACATTCTGCTGTTAGATGTAAGGAGTTTAATGTTATTACTATTATGTTTACATTTTATTTTTTATATAGCTTTGTATTCTTAAATAAATAATTTTGTTAATTAATTAGAATAAAGTTAGAATAGTGAGTATGAAAGAAGATTGAATGATTCTAGATGATGTATGATTGCGGCTTATTCGAGCATATAGGATAGGTAAATATTGTTAGTATAATAGTTTAAATTAGGTAGGAATTAAAAATCTTTAAAATACTTAAAAGGTACAGGTATTGGGGAACTGTAAGTTTCAATTTGAAATAAAAATAGTTTTCTGTAGAAAAAGGGCGTTTATTTGCACAAAAACAATTTTTTTTCCTGAAATCGCTTAGTTGTCCTTTATTTAATTAAACCAACTATTATTTATTAATAATATACTATATATAAAAGCAGAACGGGAAATTCGGAATCTCTGTATATTTATTATATATGTCACAGTCCAAGTGCATTTCAGTCCATGTATATTTGGATCGATCATGAATACACATTTTTGGGGGTTCAGTTGGATTAGACAAGGTTGGGTTAAATATACATGTACTGAAAATATACGTAGACTGCAAAATACACATATCTAACGGTACCACCAATTTTTTTTTTGACGCTTTGATTAAAATAAATCCGCCACTAAGCAATTCGAGGTGAAATAACACAATAAAAAGGTTATCTAAAAATATACGTGACATTTAAGGATGTTTTGAATATTGCACTAGTATCGCTATTTAGGTGCAGCTGTGTCGAGAACAATATGCGGAAAACGAAACGAAAGATATTATGAATTCTTTGTCGAAATCTTCTATGACGTTGCATTGAAATGAAAACGCGTCATCGCGATGGAAACGTTATTAATTTGTAGAGATATTTTATGCGGAAACTGCGGATGCAAATTCTTCAGAAGATGCACTTGAAAAGAGATCGTAATTGCAATCGATAGATAAATATAATAGATGCATGGATCGATGAATCGTTCCTCGAACAATAAATGGTTCGCACGTGACGAGGAAATATGTATCTTGAGCAATAATTTGGATCATGATATGGAAACAGACTAATTATCAGACGATACCCGTCGTGTTTGTGAAATTATCGAAATCAGCTATTGTTAAAGCGGTATACTTTAATAATAAAATCCTTTGTATATGAGGTTTTTTTATAATAAAAAAAAAACGTGTCAGTAAGTGCATTTCGTTCTGACTTATATTATGAAAAGATTTCGTATAATAACGTATTACGATTGCATAAAGTTTGTATCGCATATAAACCGCCATTCAATAAACCTTAACGTGAATAACAATGAAACTTTCGTTCATAAAATAACCGACAACACGTACCCGATAAAGATACGAATGCAACCGATACTTATTTTTATCAAAATTCATACGAGCACACATGTTTAAAAATATACATAAGTTTAACCATTCTTCCTTGAATATAAAAAACTATTATAAAACAAAAACGTTCAAATCACTATACTGAATCTACTATTGATGAACGCCGACATCTTCCAAAGTTAAAATCGATAAGTTAAGGGGGTATTCTACTCTTGAAATTTGAAAAAAACCGATATTTTTTTCTTTCATATTTCTAAAGTCTAGACCTTTAAGAATATGAGCTTAATGGGATTTTTTGAAATTAGGATTATTTTAAGAGTTACAGCATTTTTTGTGAAAGCCCAATGTATGAATCTTTAAACGCGAAACTTTAAACGCGATTTTCTCGAAACTAATTTTTTCGACATGGCGTTTTAGATATCTTGAGTAGTAATTAACTGATTTACTCAAAATTTTGGGAAAATGTTATTTATATATTCCTTTTCGTCCGGGACCCTGGATTTTGAAAATATTTTTTTTTACTATTTTAAAAAAATTCGTAAAGGTCAAAAAAAAAGGCCGAAAACACAATTTTTTTCCAAATCGTCGCCATTTTGCGAAAAAAAAATTTAAAATTTAATCCAAAGCCCGGCTATAGCGACGTTTTTACTAATTAAGATTTTTTTGTTTTCTTTGTTTTAGAGCAATACAAGGTTTGTAATTTTATACGCACCGACACACCTTTTTTTTGGACCCCACTTCATCACATCATAACTCGATGAATTTTTAATTTTTTTTTTACAAAATTATTTTGTATTCTTAACATACTAATAAATATTATGTAAAACAATGGAGGTAAAAATGTTTTTACCTTTTTTTTTATTCCACGCGGAACAACGCCTGAAATTTAAGCTTCTAGAGTGGAATACCTCCTTAACCCATTACCTCCCACTGTACTCACATGGTTATGCTTGTTAAAGGCGTGATTTCATGTTTTCCTATAATTATTATCCTATTAATGATGGAAGTAGTTACTTATTTCAACAATAGATGGTATTAGTAATCTATGGAAACAGTCAATATGGCGGGAATGAAATGATAACTGTCATTATTGACAGTTTTTTTTTTGTCGTGTACTCATGTGAGTACAGTGGGAGGTAATGGGTTAATCGAATATGATAACATATCGAATACGTATTGAAGTACGAAAAATTTTACGGCCAAACCGAAACTTTCAGAACGACCCACATATTATATTATACTTGGTGCGCTCCTCAGACGGAATATGTACGATTTATAATTGGCAATTTTTTCCGACCTTCGTTTTAATTATTATGATTATTAAATGAGCAACAAAATAATCACCCATTGTGTCCCGTAGATCGATTGTGATCCAAGCGGTGTTTGCATGTGATGCAATCGAAAAAATCGCTGAATGCATTTTGCACATGCGACACGGCAACATTATTATACAACAAAAGTGCAGATAAAGCATAATTTGATAAAATCTGTACCAGTCAATTGGCGTGTTAGTGGCGTTAAATTCTTTTCCGGATCATTTCGTCACAGTTCCGATCGAAGAAATCGTTCGAAATGAATTCTGAAAATTTTCACATACACCGAGAGTCTTTAGTATTTTACCTTTTTTTTTTAAATCATCTGTTTTACAATGAAATTTATACCCGAAACTGTTTGAAGTTATAGAGAATATCATTTTTAATTAATCTAGGTAAATTAAATTTATCAGGAGTATCGAAAATTTAAATTATAATTTTTTTTCAAATAAAAACAGAATTATAGAGAAAAAACCATCTTTCGTTTCATTACCATTTTTTGATTATTAATACTTAAGGGGGTATTCTGGTTTAGAAGCATAAATTCAATGCGTTTTTTCGAGTAGAATAAAAAAAAAAATTGCCATAAAGTTTTTTACGTAATTTTTATTAATATTTTAAGAATAAAAAATAATTTTGCAAAAAAA
>JAOXNN020000053.1:1114481-1140731 GCA_028571205.2 Hydropsyche betteni | reverse complement strand
AGATGAACGGCAATGTCATGCCCTTGGCCGGCATCAGCCCGACGTTGACGCCCATGTTGATCGCCGCTTGCAGACCAAACAGTAGCGCGAGGCCGGTCACCGCATGGAAGATGAAGCGGTCCGATTGCCCCTGCGCCCTGGCCATGGACCTCAGCACGACGCCAGCGAAAAGTGCCAGTATCTCTAGGCAGGCGACCGCGCCGTATTCTTCCGCGATCACTGCAAACACGAAGTCCGTATGGGCATCGGGCAGCACGGATTTGATCGTCCCCTCGCCCGGCCCACGCCCGAGCCAACCGCCCTCGACGAACGACTGATAGGCGCGACCGATCTGCGAGCTGTCGCCCGGCGATGGCGTCAGGCTGCGGTGCAGTGCCGCCAGCGCGAACGCGCTGTCGATCCGCCTGCGCGAGCGCGAGGTCGATCTTGATCTGCAGCAGCTCGCGGCCCACCTGCGGCGAGGCCTTCGACTGGTTCACGCCGCTCACGCCGTTGTTCTCGTAGTCGTTGCCGACCAGGCGATCGGTGCGGATGTGCTGCGGCGCCACGAACAGCAACTCGGACGTGTCGAGGATGTTGGCGTGATTGCCGACCTGGGCCGGCGGCACCCCGAGGAACTTCGCCGCCCACACTTCCTGATCGGCGTGCGCCTTGGTGTAGTAGTCGTCCACCCAGAGCGCTTTGCCGCTGCCGGCCCACAGCGTGTTCAGCTTCTCGGCCGCCGTACGCATGCCGGTGCGGTTGCCGCCCGACTCGCCGAGGAAGACCACCGTCGTGAAGCCGCCGGCCTTGAGGCTGCGCCCGGCGTTCACCAGCAGCTCGACGAAGCGATCTTCGGGCAGCGTGATGGTGCCGGGCTTGCCCATGTGGCCGGTGGGCGGATCCCAGCTGCCCTCGGGCACGTAGGTGACCACCGGCGCCACCAGCGTGCGACCCATCCCGCGCGCGATCTTGTCGGCGGTATAGGTCATGACGAACTTGTGTTCGCCGTCGACCATGTGCGGCCCTTTCTGTTCGGTGCCGGCCGTGCCGATGATGACGGTGGTCCAGCCGCCCTTCACGAGGTCGCGCGCCTCGGCCCAGGTGAGTTCCTCGAGGAACACGGTGTCGGGCGGTGTGCCGCCCGGGCCGGTCGCGGGCGCGGTGACGGGACGCTGGGCCAGGGCCGTCATGCCCAGCAGCACCACGAGTATGAGCGCGGGCAGGCCCAGCAGTCGGTCCAGAGTGATTGACGCTATGGCTGGCGCAAGTTTTGCTTGATACCCTTTGGTGAGGGCATAGATCCGGTAGGCATCGCCGCCGGTTGATCCGGGCAGGAAAATATTGAAGAAGGAGCCGGTCAGACAGAGTTTCAGGGAATTGAAACGGGAAATCGTCACGCCGCTGTCGGTCAACAGCCGTTGCGCCCGTAACATTCCCCATAGCGGCTGGGTGAAGGAAAGCAAAAAGCCCAGCGCCACCATGGGCCAATTGTCGGCGATTTTATTCCAGGTTTGCGCGTCAGGCCTGAGTTTGGGATTGTTCATGACAAAGGCGGCAAGGCAAAAGGCGATGCCGATACGATGCCAGTTCCACGACCTGCGCCCGAGCAGACGGCAGATCGTGCCTGGCAGTAGTCCCAGGCCGGCAAAAAAGGACATTCGGCTGCCAACGCTTCCCGGCAACGCCATGCAATGGACAAGCGACGCTGCGAGAAATGCCGCCACCGGCAGCCATTCCCAATACGAGGGGGCGTCGGGGCTAATCTGTTTGCGGCTGTCCGGCAAATGCTGTTCCATGGCTATCGACTTTCCGCATCCACCCTGTTTCGCCGCGCCCACAAGTCCCAACTGGCTTGCGTATATCCCGGGTCATCCAGGAAAATATCCAGTAGCGCCTTTCGAGCGGCGTCGGCCAACAGCACATCGGTTGTCCTGCTCAAGACAGCCAGCAATTTCGCGCCTGCCTCGCGCTTGCCCAGCCGTCCCAACGCCTCGGCCGCCAGACAAGCCAATTCTCCATCGGCATCGTCAAGCGCCAGCGCCAAATGCGGAATCGCCCGGCTATCGCCAATCCTGCCCAGCGCTCCTGCCGCAGCCCGGCGAAACGCCTGCACATCGCCCTGCAAATCGTCTATCATCCCGGCCGCCACTCCCACCGCTCCCAGCCGCGACAGCGCCACCGCCGCCTCGGCCCGCACTTCAGCCGACGCATCGCGTAAAAGGGGCATCAGACCGCCCAATGCCCCGGCAAAGCCCAAATCTCCCAATGCCCTGGCGGCTGCGGCGCGATTTCGTCCCACCCGATCAAATAGTGCGGCCAGCAGATAGTCCAGCGCGGCCGGGCTTTTGCTCTCTGCCAGCAACTCCACGGCGCGCCACCGCACCGGCGTGGACGGATGCCTGACGAATATCGCGACCGCGCGGCCTCCGGAATCGTTTGGAAACATGGCATTACCGTAGCCCATCGCATCCAGCGCGGCCAATGCTTCGAGGCTCACCAGCGGGTCATTGTGCGCGACATGCCTCTCCACCGCTTCGCCGTATTGCGGCGGTCGCATCTCGGCCATTGCCCTCAGGGCCGCGACAAGCAGTCCGGGATCGGTTTCGCTGTAGAGCAGGGTGGCCAGATTCTCAGGCAGAATGCATCCGAACACAACCTCTTGCGACAAACGCCGACACACGTACGCGAATGTACACAAGGCGTCGAGCATATGCCGAAACCCGCGTAAGTACACACGCTCCACGCTTTATGCGCAATTACTCGCCAAATCATAAATTCAACAAGGCATTATCTTGAGCCAACACGGGGGCCACGAGGATCATGCATTATTCGCCGCTGCTGCGTGATAAATGCTTTCGGCGTCACGGTTTTTTCGGGATGGAAGTCCCGACCCCTTGTGACGGCGTCGTCTGCTTTTCGTGTGAGAAATTTCTTTGGTGGCTGAGCTATTTTTCGGATTAATGAAGGTCGATGTTGGCTTTGCGGGTGGGTACTTTGGTGGGGTGAGGGTTCCGGCCTTGTGTTTTGCGTTGTCTTTGTCGGAATGTGTTAAAATAAGAGCGCCGTTGAATTTATTGTGGATTTATTTTTGTATTCTAAAAATATATAATATATCTTGATGTTTAAAAATGTTCTGAATTATGCTTGGAATTAGAATCTTATATTTTCTTTATTACGTTAATATAGTTTTTATTACGTTAAATTATTATATAAACTAAATAATAATTTGAAAAGGAAAACCTATTATCTTACTTATCAAATACACTCCATTTTACTCCAGCTTAACATGAATCATATTATATTATTCTATCATATAATTTTAGATAATAATTAGTGGTGTAAATTTTTTGAACGTATTAATTTCATAACTAAATAATATATTATATATAAAGCCATCATTACATAAATATAATACAATAATATATTTTAACATAAAATTTAAGTACTTGAAAGAGCTTCTTTTCATCGTAAGAATATTAAAAAAAAACAATATTTTTTTTAATTGTATTATTATTATTATTATATAAAAAAATCATTAAAAAAAGAACACAAAGAACTTTCACGCTCAAAAACACACACGCCCAACGCTAACAGCACGCAATTTTTCAATATTTTTATTCGTTTCTTCTCCACACACTGCTTTTTCATACATTTTTAGGCTCCGGAACCAATTATGTTTACTTATGTACGAGAACGTTGGCCACCCCTGGAATTGTGCCCGCGTCTGCACCCGTGCGAACCTCCGCGGAGGGATTGTTTGCACAAGGTAAGCGATAGCGACGATCGAGCTTTGAAAGCTCCCTTAGTCAAATTTGCCCCGGCGAGATTAGCCCGTCTTCAATATGCGTACGCCGCATACCTGCAAGCGTGCGCATATATGTGTGTTTCGTGTTTTCGCATGTGTTAATTTATGTGTGCGTGTTTGTGCGTGTGTGCGAGTGTCCCTTTATGCGAGGTCTTTGTGTGTTTCGCGGATGGAACACGGTGACCCGAAAGTTGCCCGTTTTCGGCCCGAATCCGATAATTACGATTATTGTCTGTGTTATAATGCGATGTTAAAGGAAGTCGGTCGGAGCGATTTGGTTGTTCTATTCGATTGGGTTGTACGGTATGAAAATTGTTGTAAGTCGGGAATAAAAAGGTGGATATTAAATTTTATGTTGTACTTACAAGTAGTATAACATAAATTTGATAGTGACCATATATTTTTGAAATAATAAAAAAAACATTTGACAAACTAAGGTTTCGCATCGGACTACGAAAACAATTCAGTAAGGGTAGAAAAGCAATATTATAATATGATAAATGAATAGATCTTTAGGACGAAGCAGTGAATTAATGGAGTATTCTCTTATTGTTAAAAAAGGACGCATAGCCAACGTAGTTACATAAACTTTTACTGAAAATATTTATATTTCAGACAAGAATATTTTCTATTTCATTTTTGTATAGCTTTTATAATGTTTTATTGCAACAAAAACGCTTTTAATTCTACCGAAATAAGTATTTTTCTCAAGTAAGTAACTCTCGAAAACTAAATATTATATTTATTCTATGCTCAATCACTTCTTTCTTATAAAAAATAGCCATATTTTAGTACGACTACATATTACTTAACTTAACTTTTCAAACACTAATCTAATAATAGACCGAAAAAATCTTATACACGACCAAATTTGAAATAAAAAATTTAAACACAATTCAATCGATTTTTCAACAGAATCAATCACGTCTCTCAATTAAGAAACACATTATTTACCCTCGACAAAATAAAACAGTACTCAAATATCCACTCTACACTTAAAACCACCCGCTTCACTCCCGTACGGCGTCTTTCCGAGATTCACATTTTTCTTGCTGTCGATTTTGCTCGCAAACGCGTACTAAGTAGTAATAGAGGCTTTCGTGGAACGACTGCACGATGGATGACGACACTGGTGGTCCATGGTGTGGCCATGGGGTGGGTCGAGTTGACGACTAACCGAAGAAGAAACTTGTCCAATTTATATGGATGAAAATTTATGAGTTTGCCCGTCTAGGCATTTCTTTCTCACACCATCGACAAAGACGTCTCAAGGGCGCCAATGTCGATAATTAATCAATTAAACTGTGCGGTTATTGAAAATATAAAATTTCTACGCCTTTTCGGGTGGTTAATGCTGTCAATTTGTTCGAATCGTGTGGCGGCGATTGTTTGTTCTTTGACTTCAATCAATTTTATTGTCTTTCAGTTCTTAATTGGTTTTTGTTATTTTATAGAAAATTTCTAAAGTAATTTAATTAATCGAACTGAATTCTTATAATAGAATATCTATTTTAACATTAAATATGATTAAAAAATGGATGAATGAAATATTAAACTCGATTGTATCTTCGTACGATTTCATTGAAAATTTTATGATCGCTATAAATCTTCGTTCAATTTTTCAAAATGAAAAATTGTGAAATGTTAAAAAAAAACACTTTATATATAATACATGCGATACGTATAAAAAAATATAATAGTTATGCAAATTAAAATTGTCTACCCATAAAATTTTTCGATTGTCACTCTTCGAAAATATCAAATTTAAGCAACCCTCCGACGCGATCAAATCCGTGCAGAATCGACGCATGAAATCGAATTTAAAGCGGCGGAAAAAAATACAACACATTTTTCCAGCATCGAGACGTCCAAAAATCCTTTGACACGAACGCCAAAAATAAAAAAAAAAACAAGCGTTCTCATCGAACAAAAAGGCCGAAAGCGAAAGCGCAACCTTTTCGACCCTTCGAATGCATCGTTCCACTGAAAAACGGACCGTTCGAACGTGCAAACTGCTGCCCGGCGCGAAATGAAAGAATTCTCAAGACGAACCCTTTGTGAGTAGAAAAAAAAATGTTCGCAAAAATTTAATTAACGAGAGGCCTTGCACGGAGGAATGCTAAGTGACGTGTCCCGGAAAACTCGCCCCCCGCCACTGGCCGGAAAAAAACGCGTGTAATTTCGACGACGGAAACGCTAAGCGACACATAGTCACACGTGGGAAGGAGGCTTTTTTAATTTTTTTTTCGGCTTTCGTAACGTGGGTGGTGGAGGCGGGGGTGTTCTTTCGAGAGCTCGAAAATGTGTTTTTTTTTTTTTTTCGGAAAATGTCGCGCGCTAATTATGTCGGAAAATTGTCCGGCGAAAATTGCGAATGATGTCTCTCGCAGTCTCTAATTTAATTTGTGCGCTTTGAATGGGGTCAAACGTTTGTTATATTCAGACATTTTCTTTTTGGAACTTATTTTTAGTTTTTTCGTATAATTTTGGGAACAATCTGAAGACGTTCAGTTATTATGTATGTTCTTCATTTATGTATAATACAATACTAAATTTAGAAGGTTTTTTTTCGAAAATTAACATGAAAATTATTTTACAAATATAAATAATGTATTATCTTTTAGAGGCAAAAAAAAATTAATAAGTCAATCTATAATAATAATTGAAAATAAATAAAGAACATGATTCCCTTCGAATATTAAAAGCAAAAAAAAATTTACACCATTCGCGTCTTGATCCCAAAACATCTGTTTTTGACCAAGCGAATTTCCGTCCTTTTGTACGTTACAATATTGTAAATCTCAATTTATTTTATTCATCTTTTTTTTCAATAGATTTCAAAAAATCTTTAACAAGTACAAATAATTATTGATTTATGAAAATATTTTCACAACTTATTTTCAGCATCATATTATTCCAAATGATAAAACAAAAATTCTACATGAAATCTTAGACGATACAAAAATTTAAAAATATCTTAAATTTTTCAGCAAATTCCCGTAAAACACTAAACCTATAGCCGTGTTGACTGAACATCATGAAATAATCCATGAAAACAGCTCTATAGCGAATTCACGAACTCAAAGTTTACACCTTAACTCGAATTGCACTCAAACACGTTCCGAGTCCTAAAACGAAAACTCACACATTCCAAATGCACAAAGCACGTAACGTTTATACATATAGAGGTTTCGTTTTTGAACCTCGCATATTTGAACAAAGCGCACCGGATTATATGCCGCAAAGAGTGTTGATACGGCCGAGTGTATATTTTTTCGGCCCCGGGACAAAAAAGCAGCCATAGAATAAAATAAAAATACCCGGTTACTAAATGCGGGATACACCTTTACGGCTTAATCAAAATATCAAACTGACAACGTAATGCAAAAGGATTAAGCTCGGTCGACTTGTTTCCACGAGAACGCGGGCCGGGTAGGGCTTTCGCTTCAGTTTGTTGCTGAAAAAAAAACTTAAATAAAAATACGCATTTTAATAACAAAAGCGAGCGATAACGCCGAATAATAATGGGTTAATTTATACGTACACGTATAATGCTGGCTTTGCGAGATTATGTGCGTTTTTATGTTAGTTCCGTACGAAACTGACACTACTGAATCGTTCGTTTATATTGCGCATATTGAAATTTTATTCAAATCATAAATAAAGGATTTGAATATTTTGCGGTATAGGTGAGAATTGTTTAATTCAATAATATTAAGCGTTAGTTTGTCATTATCTTGTATTACATTGTAAAATAATTAAAAAACGCTTACAATCATAAAGCACCAATCTTCTTTTTCATTGAATCATTATTAAGATGTTGTTATTCATTACCAATTTTGTGTGACATTTCAAATGATCGAATCTGAGACGTCTAATTCCTAGATACTATAGTTAATTATGTGATAGTGGTCGTGTGATTCCGTAACTATGTTAAATTTTGAGAAAAGCTTCTTGATATATATTTTTTTTTATATAGTAAAAAAGTTAGCGTTGAAATGATATAGAAGATTTATCATTAACAATATTTTTTCAAAATAACTGTTAAATTCATTTAAATATATATTTTTTGCGGTTTCAAGTAAAACAGAAATGAATGAAACCAACTATTTTGTTTAGTAAAAATAACTTTAATAATAAATATTTTCACCAGTATTAGACGTCTGTGGAACAATTACTTAAATTTTTCTTATATCTAACATGTCTATATTAGCATCACACGTATAAAATTATTATTACTAAATTATGTCAGCATGTATATTCGTGTATTTATTTACAAGTCTTCAGTAAATATAATTCTTAAAAATAAGTAGGTATTATTAAAAAAAAACAACTTTATTTGGACTATCACAGAATTAGACGTGCAGTGGATTTAGACAAATCTCCCTCGTACAAAGCATACCTACTCACATATCATCACTCTAAACGCCTTTTTATACTCATTCTCACCCAAAAAATGCACACAGCTGCATCCAACGAATAATGCACCATTCTAAAAAATCTCAAAGAACACTCACACTCAAGCATAACAGATTAGTGTCCCATAACGAGCGTCTCGAAGACCCAACCAGCAACGTTGACAGATTTAAACGCGGCTTATCCGGGTCGACCATCTTGAGTGGCTCCGGCGGACTCCCGTGGCAAATTGCAAGGACACGAAAGTTGAGTGGCTTTTCCCTTCGCAGTTGATGGAGGACGGCTTTCAGTTGATGGGATGTTCGCAGGTACACCTGAGCCTGCGAAGACATGAGTGCTTTTGCATATCGGGCTTTATTGGGTACCCGTGTGCGCTCGAGGAACGGTTGCGATGGTCGTTTTTGATTCGTTTCGGTATATGGTTCGTTTTGTGTTTTATTGGATTTTATGGGGTTCAGATGTTGTTTTTGGTGCGTGCGGATGAATTGGATGGAAAATTTTGTGGAGTATTTCAAAATTGATAAGTTTTCGATTCGAAAGTTTCGTATGGTGAATTATTTAATGTACGTCTGTAAGATTGAAATATCTCGTAAATTTATGTGTTAACCAATCGAAATAGTTGATAATAAAAAACTATATTTAATAAAATTTTATATAAGATGGCAATTCTGATTACAATAAAAAATCAAATTAAAAATTTCCCAATGACTATTTAAAAAATATGTGTGATAAAATTATGAGATTTTTCTTATTTTTTCAGTACACTTAAATCCATAAAAGACGTCTTTCACTTACATTTACATAGAAATCATGCAGCCATTTTACCCAAACAAATCATATTAATCCGAATTGCCTAGCGTGTCCCAGGAACGTTCCGTGCCCAGTTTTCCCGGGCCGATCTCGGAAAAGCGTCCATATTAAGACAATTTCATAACGATTTAACGACTCGACCGAGAAGAAGACGCACCACTTAACCATTATTGCTTTTCTTCGTCGGCGGACATTTTTTTCCCGAGGACTCGTTCCGTTTTATTTTTTTATTCCGCCCATCTCGCAGCGGTGACTTCCTCGTAATTTTTTTCGACCACGCAACAATAACACGCGCCCATTAAACACCCGCCATTGTGAGTCCTTTACGACTCGGCCCATTGTATAGTTCGAGGAGGCTTTTTATGCGCCCTATCGAAATTCAAAATCGAACAAAAAATTTATTATACATATTAGGCGGGTCCGTGATAGCGTCGGGTTTATTATTGTTATGTCTGCGAGGACACGGGTCCAGGGCCCAAATTGATTAAAGTTGCTCTTAAGCCCACTCAACTGATTGATCGATGACACGGGATGGGTTCAGGTTAAAACGTCAGCTGCAAAATGTCGAATAAGGGACTCGTCTCTCTTACTCTAATCTATGTATATAAAATGTCCGACGGTCAACGCTTATGTATTAAAATTTTGCTCTACAAATGGATGGTATACGTATTTAAAAGGTTCCGTTCAAGGCCGGAATCCTTTTGTCAGGACAAGCTCATTTCAAGGGAAATTATTCAAAGGTTGTTCTATGTCGTACATTCTAATTATTTAATTGTTAATAATTTATATATTTCGAAATATATACAGTAAAATAAGTGCCTCGTTTCGCGTTGAAAGGCCACTGCCGACTTATGGTTTAATCGTTTCTTGACATAATACATTCGATTATTATTATCGTAATAAAACTTCAGTTATTGTCCATATTTCATATTTTTATATAACGTATGACCTTTGAAAGCGTTCGATTTTTTTACGCGCAATATATTCCTCGGTCGTAAAAATTTTAATTCAATCGAGCACTTTGATGGATGCGAACAATATTGAACGAAATTCGATTGTAATGTCGATTATGATGAATCAGTTTTTGTTCCATTTCACCCGTCGACATTAAATGTAAATGTCGAATTACAAACATATGTAAATTTCTACATATCAAATCCTTTGTACATTATTCACGCTTTAATCTAAAGATTCGTTCTTGGAAATTGCGAGATTTTATTAAGTTTCGTTCGTTACACCGAAAAATAACAGGCGGCGTTGAAGCTTTTTATCTAAATTTTATTGTAAATGTTATTTTGAACGTATAGGACAAAGCTCAGCGGTGCTTTCGCCGATATTTCCCACCGTTCTTAGTGCTGAAAAAGCGTTCGACAAAACTCGTGGTTTTCACTCCGCTATCGCCAAACACATTAGCAACGGGACCCGTCGTCGTGCAGATTGACGAGTGAAATTCCTTCAGCTGAAAAAACATATTCCAGCGCGAAAAACACGAATAGCGTTTCGCAGATTGTTTGTCGCTCGTATTGTGAGCGATTTTATTTTACTTTTTTTCATACCATTTTTTGGTTGATTTTTTTATCATTTCGTCTCTGTCGTTTTTTCGGCCGCAGACGGTGACGGTAAAGAGCGTCTAAAAGACGTTCGAAGGTCTCGAAAACAGATTATACTTGTTTCGTTTCGCAGGGAAGCTTTTCAAAAGGAGCGCCTGTTTTATTTTATTTTATTCCAACCGAGCTGAGTTTGGTGTGGAACGAGCTTTATCTCTGTACAAATAGTTTTTCTTTTCCGCTGTTCAGAAACGTAAACGAATCTGCAGATTCAATATGAAACATCAAATATGCGACCTTGATTTTTTTTCCGCTACGCAAACATGTTTGTGACAATTGAAAAACTCTTCACGCTGTTGCCTCACCTGGAAACATTCAATATACATATATCCTTTTCAATAAATATATATCTTATCTTCAAATATGGAGAATATTAAGTTATTTGAAGTAGATTTTCGTAGAAAAATATTTTAATTTTTTAGTAGTTTTATTGTAAACGTTCGAAAAAATTGTTTACATTGTCAAGCGTGTCGAAAATACCATTATCAATTATTGATCATTAAAGTTACATAACACGTGGAATAATGAAGAATAGTTTCAATTCTTCAAAAAATATTTTGCATGAATCGTTAAATATAAAGAAAAATAAATATAATACATTTATTTAACAAAAAAAGGATCAATCAACTTGTTTTGAATAATCAAATCAAGTCGCTCCTTATTTAACCATCCGAATACATCGAACCATTAATCATAGAACTCTCTCGTCAATAGATCAAAGACTCAAGGTTAATTCTCTGATTTTTCATCAAATTCAATTGCAATACGTTACATACCATCATACGTTTGGAATTGGTATTGAATGAAGCGTTTTTTCGAGGCCACGCGATATATCAAATCAACGTATGGTATATCTGGGTCTGTTCGGGACATATTATCCGATGCAATAAATTTACGGTGAAGCGAGGCATCTAAATCGGCTCGACCAATAAAATTGCTGATTGATGTTGCGTTATAATCGAAATTTTGTCCTCGACCGACTGAAAAAAAGGACGAGAATAATTTTCACGTTGACCCCGCGGTGGCTATTAACACATTTTTTTCTGCGAAATAACGCCGAAGCGCTTTTGTTTCACGGAAGTGCTTTCCGTCGTTTTTCCGCAAAGAATCCGACTTGGCCGAATTTCGAAAATGCGACTCACAGGTCCCTCTCGGATCCTATGGGATCTCATTAGTTGGCTAGGCGAGGTTTTGTGCCAAAACTGTTACATTGATAAAATACCATCTATCCCTACTAAGTACCGAGATTTATACATACACACCGTATATAAAACATATCCAAAATTTCACATCTATTTATTATTCCAATATATCAAATTTATGTGCGGCGCAAATATTTACGACATCCACATCAGATCAGGCACAGAACTCAACCACAACCACTTTCCTTTATATGCGGAACATATTACCGACAATCGTATCCGACAAATAAATATTAAAAAGGACACTAAATCAAATGGGGCATCGAATCGCTTGCTCTTTTCGCCACCATGACATTGGTGGGTCAAGGGGCACCATGGCGCTCGTACATACACTCGATGTATGCGGCACATACGCATTATACATTAGAGGGACATGTGATTTATAAACAGCCATCGTTGAGGGCCGAATCGAGACATTTCAGCCGGCGGTTTCAGGGGGTGTACTTTCAATATTCTATTACCAGGATATTAGCATAGCGGGCCTGCTGGGTATATCTGTATTATTTTGTAGGGGATGTTCGGCTGGTTTTGATGTTTTTGGGGTTTGTTTGTAGAATTGGATTGGATTTTATTGGTGTTTGTTAATAAAAAAATTTATAAAGTTAATGTATGAAATGGTAATGTTGTGTGTACCGATTTAAGTTATATTAAACTAGAAAAGGAATATTCAGTGTATAAAAAGGTATTTGGTCAGATATTATTATCAAAATAACCATTTAGTAAGAAAAAGTTTCAATATTTACCGTTTTGAATATATTATAATACTACATTTTGGTCGTATATGATAAGGAAAAATGCTTAAGCTTCCTATTGTATCGAAAAACCTTCCCCTTCAACGTACATATTACACATTATATGAATGAAATGATATTAGCAATATTTTCATTTTATATATTTCGATGAGAATTCGACTGAGGATTCTTACCTCGATATTTATAATTTCCTCATATATTAGAAAGAAAATTACAAGAATTATAAGAAAACGTCGAGTTTTCATAAAATTTCTTGACATCAAGATATTATATAACGGTATTTATATTTTTCATATCGTATGCCCCCACTCACAATGAACCATCGGTAGTACCTCCTTTTTGCTTCCAACAGTAAATCCTCACTAAAAAAAAACAACATAAAACCAATTAAAATCAAAAAAAAATACACAGAGCGAAACCACCCAAATCCCCTCCCGATCCTCTATCATCTCGAGGGCGGCGTGCGCGAAAATGGCCACTTTTATGCGGCTATTAATTATAATAATCACATCGCAGATATGGTAATGACACGACCGCGGCCATCGTGGCCATCTCCGTCGAAAACCGGCCGACTCCCCACACCGTCGCGTATTGATCGCTAATGCGAAATCGATGATTTCAGCATGACGAAAATTGCGCGAAATCGGCGTGGGACGGGCCGCCGAGGGGCGGTTGAAAGTGAGGGTTGCTTTTGGATTCGTTTGCGATCTTTTTTTGTTTGGTTGTTTTTTTGTGAATTTGGGATTGGTTTGATTGTTTTTTTTTTATATTATGAGATTTAATATTTTGTGAAAAAATTATCATATTTTTTTTTAATATGACAATAATTTATACGAATTATTTTTATGTTTATTTAATTTTTTATAATTTAATACTTCAGAAAAATTAGAAAGACGTTTATTTAATTTTATATAATTTTTTAATATAATAAATTAATAAAATTTCGAAATAAACTTGTGAAAGTCATAATTTGAAGTTTAAAATCAAATATTCACTATCTTATTATGGCAATTTTCCAAATTTCATCATAACACTCATATACATTAGATTGAAATTGCAAATATTTCACTATAAATACAATTGTGATATTGTACTCTGTTATTAGAGCACTTCTTTATTCGGAGACTGTTTCGTATCAAAACAGAATGTTCAGCCCTGAAAGCGAGACAGGAACCACAAATTTCCTTTTGTACTCAGCAAGCATTGTATACACACGTATATACAACGAGAGGAAGAGGGAACGGGACGCTTTTCCAATTGATTAACTTTTTTTCGGGAATTTCCCGCATCCGAATGATATCTTCTTTATTCGCGTCCGTAAAAAGGCTTTATTGAAAGGGACGGCGACGCGCACTTGGAAGGAAAAATACCCTTCGGTATTTTCGACCTGCCCTTAATATAATTCCCATAATAAAACTTGATTTATGTTCAAGGATCATATCCGATTCGATTCCGTCGTTAATTAAGAACGATTTCGATTCTTTTCTATCGGTCGGTCATTGTCGAGCGACACTTATAAAAAAATAATGATATATCGATATTTAATATCGTCGAGTACCGATCATTGTAGTTCAATGATATAATAATACGATTCATACAAACGTGTCGCTTCGATTAAATTGAGAATAAAATGAAAGTTTCTCCTAATGAACATAATAATAGAAACATAAAAGTGTATCTACACTTAAGAAGCATTTTCGTCGTCATGCAATAAAATGACACAACGATGATTACGTGACCACAATTCCGGGTAAAACCTTCACATTTTAGCACCTTCGCAATTTACGCAAGCCACTCTTTTAATTATAAGTTCGCAGAAGCGTATCGAGCCCTCAGCTTCTCAAACCGTTTGTATTACAATGTGTAATACTTTCGCGCAACTTTACGCATTCATCATTCTCTCCATCCAGAAGTAAAGTCTGCGACCACCACCCTTCGGCGGACTTAATTCAATTTTATTCTATTAAAATGTCGTATTTTACTCTTTATTATTATACATGGAATTTTTAGTGGTGTTCTCTTATCGCAGGCCACCTCGTTTGAAATTGAAAATTTTTCGATGGCAAGGCATTCCGCGCACGCGTTCCTCAACATTTTTTATGACTCCATAAGAACTGGCCATCGAAAAAATGATGTTCGCTTTTATTGCACTTTCTCTTAATAAAGCCAAATCCGCCGTTCGCGTGCCATGAAATATTTATGCGTCCAACTATTTTTACGCTCTACGTATAAAACATATAAAAGTTTTGTTCCTTATGAGAATGAATTCATAAAATCATCTTTATGCTTAGAATTCATGTTATTAGCTACGAAGATAACTTACTGTTACCATCGAGATAATGTTATTGTTATTATGTATACTGTATATTGTCAATGATTCAACCTTGTCGAATGCACCGGTTTCCACCGGTAATCAAAGTTAAGTGACATATTACGTGGTCAATCAATAGATATGTCAATGTAGTATTGACATGAGACTATTCATAAGATAATTTCAATACAAATTTATTAAATTTCAATGAATATATTTTAAAAAAATACTGTTCTTTCTCTAATATCCAAATAGATTTTGTTTATAATGAATATTCAATAATTATTATTATATAATTTGTTAAAAAAATTAACAACTTTTCAAATATTAACATAACGCACGTCTTATATTACCTTATTAAATTTCTCAAACTATCCCACACATAAGCGATGATCATATCAATTTAGGAAGCGCTGGCACACCGTATGATCAATATTGGTGTCGGCGGGAGCCCACACACACAGACCGCGAACAAACTCCGCACCGTAAATCATTTCTAATAGATTTCGGGGAAAGTTGGTCCCTTTCCCCTCCCGACGTCTTCCCACATAGAGGAGCCTCTCTCCTATTATCAAATAAGCCATAAGTCAAGACTCCGAGACCCTGAGGACTCAAAAATCGCCCGGCAAATTGCTATCTTGCTGCCGCCGGAAAAGCACACTTGCCTCCCCGCGGAAAATCAACACTCGACAATGTGTGTATGTGTGTGCGTGTGTAAATGCTCTGAAGAATGTGATTTTGTAAAGAGACGCTTAGAAAGTGAGTTTACGTGTTGTATAAGTCGTGGGTGGAGTTAGTTTCGTGTCGGAAATTGTTGTTTGCTCGCTAATTGCAGACATTACTTATTTTAGAAACCTTTGCCCTTTATGCGTAGTACGTTTTATAAATCTAGAGTGCGTGTAAGAAAAAATACTGGATTTCTCAATTTTCTTTGTGAAAAAATCTCATGGTTAACATGGTCACAAGTCTATAATCCGTATCATCCGCTCAATAAAGTAACCAGGGGAGATTTTTCTTATAAGCGGATCAAAAGACAAAAAAAATGGGCTCCTCCGGTGCAATGTTCACATTCCCGATGTTTTCCTTTTATTATGAAGCTTTTTTTTTCATCGTATAAAAACATGTTTGTTTTTTTACAAAAAAAACCTTTGAAATTTATAAAATTCCGTATGAATAATCAGAATTTTTTTCAATCGCATAACTTTTCTAAAAATATGAATCTATAGATCAAAGCAAATAGTGTATTCAACACCCTACATAAAAGTGGATTTCCGAAATGAATTATACATTCAATTCGACACTGGCGCGGACAATAGACCATCTCCAATATACATATCTGATTTTATTCGTGCTTTAGAAATCTCGCACTCGATCCGAATACGTATCCGAGGATAAGCAGCAGGAGCGAGACGTCGCACGAGCACCCAATAAAACTTGAAAGAAAATCCGACGGGAAACGTCAAAGCTGGAAAAAGGGAACCAACCACACCATATACCGATCCCGGATTGTCCCGGAAAGGAATCCGCCGATATAGCCCCATAGCACGGGGGTGGTGAAAAAAGTCCACTCCCGGCGACTAACTCTTCTTTATGTAGTGTTCGGTAATCGCATAAATAACGCCCTGGCGAAGGGGCGAAGTCATTTTATTGCTGATTCCGCTGGCGATGATCTCGCATAAAGCACGTCGGCGACCTTCGTATATTGCGTATATTACACGCATTACATTCCGGCGGTGCGTTGTGTCGGTATGTAGATGTACCTGCGCCTTTTACGACCGGCTCATTCTGACTTACGGCCGTCGTATAAGACGAAACATTTTTACGACGGCGACGAAAGCTTTCGCATAAATCTATATCGAGACGTTTGCTCACCTTTATCCCTTGTGTTGCTGCGATGGATTTAATGTCGGGCTTGAATAAGAATGTTGTCGGCGTCGAATAAGTACGGTAGTGAAGGGGAATATTTCTTTATTGAATATGGCTTTCGCATGATTGGTATCTGTTTCTCATCCTATCCTACATATTGATGTTATAGATTTTACATGTTAATTTTAATATATTTGGGCCTTTTTGACGTCATGGAATACGAATAAGTATAAATTTCATATAAAATTAGAGTTTTTGTTTCAAAATACTGTCGAAATTTGTTCATTTTTCAATTTTTCTTAAAAAAATATACTTTTACGTATTTATAAAAAAATATTTTAATAATTTATAATAAATCATCACCATAACTTAAAATTTTATATGATTTGACTCTTTTCTATATGATTAATACATAGGTGAGTAAATTATTTTATCGACAAATTTCAATTGAAACTGATATGAAAGCATTATAGATGCTTAAATTAAATTTTTCAAGAAGTTTTACTCGTAATTTATTGAACTAATTAGATTTAATTAGATTCTTTAATTATATTTCTTAACAAATTTCACGCGTAATTTGTATTAAAGAAATTTCGCGTTCTAACAAATCAATTTAATCACTTATAATACATTTTGATTCACGTCAAAACGCAAATTTGTCAATAAATAATTTATGCGCCAAAGTAAAGACTTATCTAATTAATTTTTAATTGTTTTTTTTTGTCTAAAGCAGTACTATATGAAACATGCTGTACAAAAATAGATAACAATTCATTAACCGTGTTATACAAGGCCCGAGTGTAATGTATTTTTTTTTGTAACAAAATATAATATATACTGACGTCTAATTATTACGAGATCAATTTTCATCATTTTCAATTTCGGGGGAAAAACACGCGTCGAAGAGTACAATAGGAAGGTAGAGCATACGCGTGTTTTGGTATATTAGGAAAAACACAGGAAATGTTTTTAATTTGAGTTTTGGCGATCGTTTTTCACGGTGGCAGGTGTTGAACAGAAACGTATGGGTCTCGGAGGTGATATTTTCCCATGGAACACAATTAAGCCGGTCCCCGACATGATCGGTTCGAAAACCCCTTTCATAAACCATGAAACACGACGTCGACACAATTTTCATACCATCTAAATGATCATATTGACGTTTCGTATCATTTTTCCAATTTTATATAACACCCACTTCGTTTTAAATATTTTGTAAAAAATTGAGCTGATTTTATTATTAAAAACACGGTTATTATACATGCGGTCCATTTAATGAAACAATACGCGTATTCAGCGCGCATTACGAATCCGAACACGACTAATAAATCAAACCGACAACAATATAAATTCCACGACACAACGAAGAAGACAAACGGCGACTTTAACACACGCTCACGCCGGTATTAAGGGCAATATTAAATAATTGGTCTGAACAAGGGCGACTCAGCCTTCGGTCCTTATTAAAATTTCACACGAGGGTAAACAGGCGTATCCTCGCGCCGACGTTCAAAATTAAGCGCATTACACAATTAACGTTTTCGTTTCGGCGAAAGCGCGCGGAAACACCCTCAGGAGACGGGCAAAACTGCTGATATTCCCGAATATTCCTGAAAGATTTCGAAACTTTCGAAACTAAGACAATATTTCAGGTTAACGCGGCCGCGACGGCGCGACGTGCGGCGAATAAATTAGGCCTATATTGCGCGCAAAGGGTTAACTCATGCGAGTGTGTGCCGGTATACACCTGCAACGCGAGAAAAGGCCCCTAAGCCTCGGGGACGCCATAAATTAATTAAATATTAATTTGTGTTTGTAAATATGTGCGTTTGAGGTTTGCGCTGTTGGTGTTGGTGAGCTTTCGTTGCAGTCTGGAGGTTTTGATTGGTTCGATTGTTTCGTAAATGGGGTTCAAATGTGACTGTTGAAGTCTGTAGATTGGTGAATCTTTGAATTTGTCGGGAACTCGAGTATTCGCTGGAGTGAAATTGGAGGACGTTAAGGAAACGGTCGTAAACGTTTCGTCCGGGGTTTTTACAATCCATTTCGGTATAGGCAAAAATCGACACTATTGGTAAAGGCCAATTTTTTTTAATTATTCTTAGAACATAAACATTTTAAAATATTGTAAAAAAATTGTTAAAATTCATGAAACTCGAAATCTGTGTGATAAAAATTTTACTGAGTCCTTATTCTTAAGTATTATAGCTTATTTGATAGAAATGTAAAAAATTTTACCCGAAACGAAAGTATCTATAAATTTTTGACTAACTTTAACCACTTCTTAATAATAAATACTAAAATGTACCGATAAAATTAAATACCTCACCCATGTTCGAAAATAACATTCTAAAAGCACAATCAAATGAAAATTTAATTTAAACAATTGACAAGTGACCTTTAACTATATCAAATATTTTCCAACGGGAAATTGATTATTTCTTATTGCCAGAATAAAATCTTTCGAAACGAAAGCTCAACACAAGCGAGCAATAATTGTCGTCCGATCAAACACTCAAAGTCCACAATTACGGGTCAATTAATGTTATATAGTCACACATTTGGTTTGCGGCTATTGCATATTGAGAAATACCTCGTTCTCAATGTTTCGGAATATATTGTCTATGTGAACTATTGGCATTTCCCTTAATATTATACCCGGTTTAATTTCAACATAGGCCATTGTGTGCAGAACCATCGCCGGACCCGAAACCGAACAAAAGAGCCGATCGATTCGAATAAATTGTAAATTTAACCAGGAAATCGTTATTAAAACTATTTATTACTATGACGTTTATTGTCTAATAAATTAAATTCAACACAAGATCAAAATCTATTCCATACAACTCGTTTCAATTTTCCATCGACGATCTTGTACGATAAATATATCATAAAAAAACTTATAAAAGTCACTCGACCACGATCCAGAATCCAAAACGAGCTTCGACCTTTCGCAAATTTCGCAGAACATCCTCGCATAAATACAAATACAAAACGCAAGGGTCTGCGTCAAAGGTCCGTCCCTTTATTTCGTCATATATTTATTTGGCCAGTGGCGTCCCATTTGGTAGACGTTGTTTTCCTATTCTCCTATCTGTCGAGATTATCGCCTCTAAACGAGATCCACTCGAAGGTCCCTTTTGCCGCGTTCCCGTTCGCTCGTCGTCCCTTCCGTCCTTTTTATTTTTCCCCCATTTTTTCGCCGGCTTATTTCCCGTTTTTTCGTTTTTGTTTCGAGACCGAGAGTTTCGGCTTTTGTCTCTAAACGCGCCGTTTTGACCTACGACTCGGTTTCTGTTACAATCTCGCATTGTAAGAACGAGTTGTCCGTCGTAAAGCTCTATCGTGTGTCCGATACGATAAAGCTCGTTTTGTTGCGAATATAAAAAAATAAATATCGCCGAAAGTTATGTTCATATAAAATTCTATAGGATTGGTGTTTTGTTTAGTCTTGTGATTTTTTTTAGTGGTTTCTTTATCAATTAGCTGTTCGGAAGCTATGTATGTGCTTTTGTGAGGAAATTGCAGATTACCTTTATATCATATATTTATATTAGCATAAGCTCAATAATCCCGGTTTCCAAGAGAAGAAGCCTATGAAATCCAGAAGCCTTATCGACTAGCACGAATATCCTGAGACTACGATTTTACATTCGAAATAGCACAAAATACATGTGTATACATGAGTTTTCTATATTAATTTTCAAAATATTCAGTATTTCGATTTTGTTGGACTCATACTATTATGATATCAAAAACTTTTTTTTTCCAAATTAATTTCACTGTTCACTATTTAAAATTAATTTTCACTATACACAATCTCCTTGAGAATCAATGGATGTTTTGAATATTTTATCAGTTCTATTGATTTTTTATAGAATATCGCTACATTAGTTTTATTTTTTTTTAAATTACACCCAGCTGTTTTATTTCTAAACTGGACAAACATTTGTAACCAAACTCGTCAAATGTCGTCGTATTTTGAGTAGAGCCCTTATCGCGTGTGTGCCGATCCATCAATCATATTGGCAATAGCACGTCGATAATGTCCGTCATTGTTTTCGTACGATTTTCTCTCTAACGGGTGTCGGGACCTCAAAATAATATTACTCACAAAGTGTCTAGAATCAAAATCCACAAATATTAAAATTCATTAGAATCAAAATCTTTAAATTTAATAGTCAAATATTGAAAAATCCTATACGGTAAATGGTTTCGTTCTAAGACGGCTTATATTCTGTATTAAAATTCGCATCGTTATGTGTATATAGGAAAATTTTCGCATTTCGCCGAATTTAAAGGACATCAACGAAAGTATGGAAGCATGTACCATAGGACGGGGACGTCTTGCTTTATTTATTTTTTGTCGTTTTATGGTTCGGCGTTTTCGCGTCATGAGTTTTTATTTTACGCCGCACCGTAAAAATGGTTCGCAGTTTCCGATGACACTGTAAGCCGATTTTTAATATACCATACCGTTATAAAATCTCGAAAAAAAAAAACATTAATTTATATACATTTTCAGTGGGAAAATTTCAATTTATGGACAATTTTTTCGCGTCGGCCTTACGGCGAATTTTAATATTCGCTAATGTTTCGCATTAGAGCTTTATTATACACGCGGCGGTTCAATATTTACAGATAGCAATTCTTCGCGAAGATTATTAACACGACGACGCTTTTAATTATATTATAAATTGTGCTAATTAAAAACATTCAATTAACGCTAATGCTAATGAAGTCATATCGCCGCCGAGCATCGGACTTTTCCAAATTCGCGAAAGCTCAACGTCGAAACGGGACGGGCATATACATTCAACTTTGAGATAAAAAAGGACGAAATTTTCAGAATATGAAACAATTTTTTGTTCTTTACATTTTAGTGTAACGTACTAGTAGCACGCTTTTGTGCAGGTTATTAGAATTTCGTTTAATTCTCTATATTTTTTTTCCGGTTTTCGACGATTGGTTCTCTTATCGTTAGTTTTCGATCCCTTTGGTTTCAATTTCCATTTTTTTCAATATCGATATACTCGGTCCGCTGTTCAGTTCTATCTATTCGAGCATAAATCATTCGATTTGGACTATTGGAAAATGCTTAAGTGGCGAGCGAGGTAGCCTTTGGAATGGTTGCAAGGTTGAATGGAGTTGCTTCCTTGAAAATTGTTCAAAATATTATATTACATCAAAGTGATTTTTTTTATATTTTTGTATTAGTTTCTATCTATATATTATTTAGAAATATTTTACTTATTTGAATATTACATAATAATCTTATTACTCAATAATTTTAATATGGGAAATTTTCATATTTATTTTATGAAAGTTTTATTTTTTAATAAAACAACACTTTCTCAAATTTCATTATGAACAAAATAAAATTTTAATTTTTGAATAAATCTTCAAAGAATTACTATCGGTCGAATACGATAAAGTAATAAAAAGAGAATAATCGTTTGAAGCCTAAAAACCCAATATTGATTTATCACAGTAATTTATGGTTCAATATCTACTTATCGTTTGAAACGATTCGACAAAAAATAAAACTCAAAATCATTTCCACTCTACTATTAATGGACATTAATCATTTAACTTTATAAAAAATTCTAATTCATATGTTATTCAGTTATTAGATTCAATTATAATACTTAATGCTCGTACCATTCAGCATTAACTGATTCGATTATGTTCCCGCATCATTAAAGCAATTACAATGCAATTCAATTTGCATACAATAGATGCATAATCATATACTATCAAGAAACTTAGCACTCACACTAAAATCAACAATCGAAAATCACATTAAAACACATTTTCCATCAATTTTGCACCCAATCAAATTAAAATCATAATCACCCATCAAACTAATACGCTAGGAAACTATTTAAGAATTCAACCACTAACAGCACTCAGCATACACATCAAAAGCACGTGCAACCAACATGTTGCATCGAGCCGATTCAGCGCATGTCAAGAAGACACTCGACCACCCGAAAACCACCCCCATGCTTTGCACACACCCCATGGGAAGAGTCGCGCTTAATTGCCACTCGTAGCGAGCTTCGAGTCGCGAATACGTGACCGTTGAAGCGAAGATTTTATCGAAATGTGCACACCATCTTACCCCGTGTCTACACCGTGGGCATGGGGGTGAGGTGGTGCTACATGGGGACTCGTGTCCGCTTTGTATGCATCGGCCGTAAAGGGGATCGAGTGGTGAATGTCGGTGCACTCTCGATGGCCTGATGGATGATAAAAGCCGTGGGCCTCTTTAGATCTCGAAGTTCTGGCGGTGCATCTTTTAATGAGGGAGTTATAATGTTATGGTGTCAGTGCCGGAGCTAAGGTAAATGGCACTCTGGGCAAAAACTAATTTTACGCACCCATTCCCTTAGTTTTGTTAAAAAAATAAAAATTCTAGATCGGAAAAAATTAAAAATCGAAAAAAAATTGAAAATATTTATTATTTTCATATTATTTAAATATCTGCTGCCGAGTTTTCAATTTTTTGGATTTAAAATGGTGAAAAATCTGAGACGATTACAAAATTCCTGAGTTAAGATAAATGATTACCACCCTCCTCCCCCAAGTTCGTAAAAACATAGTTGCGCCCTTTTCTCTCAAAAACCACCTTTCAATTTCTTTTCCTGTGAACCTGAAGAGGAAGGGTACACATTCAATTTTTATGAAACCAAATATTTTTCAAAATGCTTACAATAATACGCTAAGTTTTAAAATTGTTACATACGAAATAATACCAATTTTTTTAATCGTATTATCTCCAAAACAGTTACTTTTACGAATATATACTACTAGCTGAACCTGGCAGACGTTGTCCTACCAGTCCGAACTATAACAGCTTGATATAATTAATCGGTTGACCCCTTACGGTTTGACCGCTGACAGGTTGGTCCCTAACGGGTTGGCCCTTATCGGGTTGACGCCTGACGGTTTGACCGCTGTCGGGTTAACCCCTGACAGTTTGACCCCTGAAGGTTTAACCCCTGACGATTTGACTCCAGGTGGCTTGACCCCTAACGGATTGACCCCTGACGATTTGACCCTTGACTGCTTGAACCCTGACGGGTTGGCACCTAAAGTTTTGATCCCTGTCGGGTTGAAGCTTGACGGATTGCCCCTGATGGATTGACCCCTGACGACTTGAATCCTGACGGATCAAGACATGCCAATTTTCATAGTGATCAGTCGAACGGTGGTTACAAATACATCATTATCATTAAATGAAAATTACAGTAAATCTAACATCTCTATTCAATTCATTAAAATTTATATTTGTGGAAATATTTTATTCAATATTCATATATTCATTCCGTGTTCGAAATTCAATAAAATTTCATCACGCATTTCAATAAAACAACAAACCTACAAATCCCTTATATTGCACATTGATTAAAAAATAGCTTTAGCAATTTAATTTCGTTGAAAGCACTATCGAAAAATTTATACAAAAATTTCTCCGTCAATTGTTCGCCGTCACAATAGCAACTTCTCGAAACGTCTAATTAGGTTCGACCGATTCAATCCCTGGAAACAATGAGGTCCTCAAAGTTTGACAACGAACGACACAATTCCAAAGACGAGACATCAAGAGACGAAAAAGGCTTCGTCTGTCTGCAAACACAGCCGGAAAACGAAGCCGGAAAAGCCGCACCGTTTTCTTCGAAATTCAAACAACGATTGGAAAAGTTGTCGGATTGTTTCAATGTTTATTAAATCGTGCTTATTCGAGACCGTTTTGTATTTCCAAGTACTTACTTTTTGATGGAAGCGATAGATGATTCGTCAAAAGTGTTCTAGGCTGTTTTAGAGTAGTTGATTGAAGTCTAATCGTTTTCAATTCTTTATTTAATTAAAATTTCGTTACTTATTTTATTTATATATAATTTTTTCCTTTGTTACAAATATTTATAGAATTTACGACATCCTCGAATACCATTCTACGAACTCGACAACTATTTACATTTAAATAACTATTCAGGACAAACCCGCTATCACTTAATGAGCACATTCACCCTCGACATCAATCCAACTTCCATACAATAACTAAAACAACATTCCGGCAACAAGAATCACCTGATATTTCACTCGTACAATCGCAATTGCATTGAAATCACGTTTCGATTTTCACGAATCACTTTTGGCATATTGTGTTGCGAACACAAAAAGGTCTCAAAAAAAAAACCCACGCCACACCACAGCCCACTTTTACCACTTTCACCCAGTTCTCTTTTTTTCGGGTCTCGCCTTATTTTTATTTTCTGTTTTTTTCGCCTATAGGCACATTTCGTCCCAAAATACGCCCGCGGGGTTTCAATAATGTACTCTTGGGCCTGTGGGGAGGTCACGGCACATAAATCATAAACGCGGTCACCTGTCCAGGTGGGTCGATTTATTGTATGTATTGCGAACGGTGACGGATTCGAATAACGAATATCGCGAATGTTCGACGATAACTCGTGTTTGCACTGGGTGGTCCGAAAATTGGTCGTTGTATCAGCTTTTTATTTGTATGTCGTGCAAATGATCGAATCAGATGGATGTCCGTTTGGGGATGTTTCTTGTTATATTCGTGCGATTGAAAATGTATAAGGAAAAGTGGTTTTGGAATAGATTTTTTATTTATTTTAGTTATTATTTTAATGATTAATAGCTAAAATTTTAATGATTAATAGCTAAAATTTTAAATGATTTTTGCATCTTAATTTTTGAAAGTTATCATCAAAAAAAATTCATAATAACAAATGACAAAAAATATTATTAAATCTTTCAAAATCAAGCAAAAAATTATACAGTAAATTGAAATTCATTTACCTGAGACTATTTGGAAGGGGTAGTTTATAATATTCAAACTGCTTCAAAACAACCTTTTCTTTATCACGACAAAGCAAACACATAGATAAAAAATATCGGAACTAATGAAAGGATACCTTAGGCAAAAAATATTGTAGTCCGCCTCCCCTCCCCCCCTCCGCAGTTTTGTAAAAAAAATTATATGGCAAAAAAAAATAGTTTTAACCATTTCATTGTCGCACATTTTTGTAGCCATACGCATACATGCATCGCATATGTTTAAATTTAAAAAAAAACTTCTTTACTACTCTTTTTACTAGTGTGATAATTTTAATGTTTTCAATTACACAATTTTTGCGAATAAAATAAACGCTTTATTTTTCCAAGAACTCCCACTTGATGGTCTAATATTCAACAATGAGAAAAAGTTACGCAACAAGTTCAAAACATTTCAATCAATATAAACTTTTTTACTGATATTGTTCAAATTTTTTTAAAGAAATTATTCAAAATCATGAAAAAAATATTCTTATCACATTATACATGTACATCTTTGGGGCAAATCGGGGCCTGCAAATAAAGGAAAATTTGTTCAAAATTTCAATAACATCAAAAAAACCCTATCTCTCAGTGACCATTTTAAATCCCGCAAACAAAAACGATACAATATTCACACACAAACTCCCAA
>JAOXNN020000053.1:1085439-1110664 GCA_028571205.2 Hydropsyche betteni | reverse complement strand
AAAAAAACCCTATCTCTCAGTGACCATTTTAAATCCCGCAAACAAAAACGATACAATATTCACACACAAACTCCCAAACGTCCATACATAAAATAATCAAAATTCATCCCACCCCATTTTATGACAAATTAATCCGTTCAATCAAAGCGACACATTCATACAACACCCACGTCCATCCGACCCCGCTTTTCCAACACGACCTTCCCCCATCCAACAAAAATAACCACCCCAACCCCCAAAATGCCTCAACAGAACGACCCCGGCACTGTCGACCGCCAAAAATGAAAAACGCGGTTCCCTTTCGTCGGATTTAAAAGGGCGAAATCGCATCACGGTCCGCTCGGCGCGCTCAATGGCCGCGGATTCGCGAAATTATGGATTTTCCACGGTCGGCCTAACACTATTTTTCGCATAATAATTGAGGGCAACTTTCGCAATTATCGCCGGCCGAATTGTCGCAGAAATGTCGCGGTCGCGTTTCGAGTCCCGGTTCCAAATTAATTTCTTTTCAGTGTTAATCTTCGAACGGGGATCGGCCGAGCGCGAAGAGCAATTACTGGGCTCGTTTCGTATATTTCGCGTGAAAAGGGTTTAATTTAATTTTTGGTGTTTTTAATGCTTCGGATGGTGGAAAATGGCATGTGGATTTTTTTTAGTTTTCCGTGTCGTTTTCGGCGCGTTTCGATTTAATAAATTTGTTGAAATTATCAAAGGATTCGTTGCGTTGAATTTAATTTTAATTATTTATAGATTTTATCGATTTCGTTATAATTAATTTTCTATTGAAATTCTATAACGGTTCATTTAATATCAAAGATGAATTAATTGTTAAATATTGTTTTCTTGCTACGCAGCCATTATTTCAGTTTTATATACAAACAATATGAAATTCAATTTATATTTTAAAAATACTACCTACCGATCGTATTTGCCCGCCCATATTTTTTTTTCAATATTGCATATTTATTAAAAAAATTTTAACTCAAAATAACTTTAATAACTCTTCAAATATATTCAACTAAATATTATATACGTGATCAGAAGTGAATTTAAATATTGTAAAAAAATTATTATTAAAATAGAGCTATAGAAAAAATCAATCTTTGTTTTCATGCAGTATTTTTCGTTTCAGTTAACAGTATGCTTTCATTCTTTTATTATTTTCTATTAATGGATAATATTTAATATATAATATAATACAAAAATACTTCATAAACTCAATTAATTTTTCAATTTCAACGTCATAATAAAATCTAATTTTCTCCAGCGAAAGCACATTCTGTTCGCTTCGAAAATGCAATCAAAACCTTCACAAAAGTAAAATTACCCCATATTAAGCCAGTTACAATAGGATCCACTAGAAAATGCGATCTTAGACTAAAACCCTCATCAGTCATCGCCATCAGACTCGAGTTGTAAAATCGCATCGAAGCGTAGAAATATTATTGTTGGACGCGATGGGGAAGAGTCCAGAAGGGAAAGGTGGCAGTTGATTCGCCAAGGGGAAGAGAACACAAAGGAATTACACGGCAAGAGTCTTTGAATCTATCATGGCTTTTGTTTCCCATTGACGTCGAATCCCTTGTTCGTGCCGCACTTCCGTTTCCGTTACATTTTCTATTACATAATACATATCTGAGCCTGCGAAAGGGTTTCGAGTTTCTACCTACGTACGCTTCAACTTTTATGAACGTTGGTTCTTTCTGCAACGAAAGACTTTCCATGTTAATGTTTTCACAGAAATGTACATTTTTATCAAACCATACATAGTATTTTTTATACAATATATGTTTCAGACCGTGTATATTTAACTCAAGCTAACTTAACCTAACTTAACCCTACCCCCATTATGTATAAATACACATCATTTGAATCAATCAAAAATATGACTGATCCAAATATACATGGAGAGAAATACACTTGGACTGTGACATATATATTATAATACAGAGTTTTACAAAGATCTCTCTAAAGCCTTAAAGAGATGATAGGTCATATTATTTGGAACATTTTAAACCTAAATACCCTACAATTAATCCAAATTATCATAGTTTTTAAGTAATTATTAATTTTTATTTGCTTCAGCAAGTTTTTCATAACTAATCATGTATTTTTAATAGTTTTGTGTTAGTATAAAAGTTTTTGCTCATATTAATAGATTAAATACACAACTAAAAAACAAAAAAATAAGATTTATCTACCATGTAACATTTTTTTTAGATATTATTAGTGCGCAAGTGTGAGAATTTGAATTTTTTAACAACATAACAATAACCCGAAAACTATGATACTTTGGACTAAGGTATGTTTAGTTTAAAATCTTCCAAATAGCATGACTTATTACCTTTTTAAGGCTTTAAGGAGACCTATATAACATCCTGTATATTAGAATGATTAATTCAAATAAGATTTTCATATAATTTTGTTGAATACACTTGCGATCAGCAATAAACTCAAGCAACCATTTCGAACAAACTTCTCCCGTCCAATTACCCGGCTCGAATTCAAACAATTTTCCGACACATTCCACCCGATTTAATTAAAAAATACAAAATAATTCGACAATCCCTCACAAAGAGGCAACCCATGGCGCACGTCACGGCTTATTAAATCACATTTCGCGTCTCGGCGACAAGCAGCAGACAATTTAACCCACCTCCTCATCAAGCCCATCCAGCTCCGGGTTTGCACGATAAGGTCAAAGTTGGTCCTCCGCCATGTAGACGAAACCGAGACACGGACCCGGGGATCGAAACGTCTCTGAACGGCAATTATTGTCCTCCCCGAGGGTCCTGGGAGGACCCGTAACTAGTTAGAGAGGGCAAACCCTGGCCCTGGGGAAGGTTACCTAGATCGAATTAAGCGTGCGAATCAGTTTAAGCGATTGAAACTCCTGTGCGTCTTATTAAGCTGTAGGGTTTGTCCTTTGTATGGGTCGGTCGAGGTTTAAGATTGGGCGATGTGGTTTTTTTATAAATTTAGTGGTTTTTTTTTATTTTGAATTTTGAAAATATTAGTTCTGTGATTATTGCGAAATTTATGTTCATGAAATATTATGGTGCTTGAAAATTTTATTTCGTTTTGAATTTTAATATGATAGCCATTAACATAATAATGTTGATTGTGAATATAAATTGAATTTTCCGATATTTTCCTTTTAATTATTTTCAACATTTCCATGACTTTTGTTTCATTATAATTCATTGAATTTCAATATAAAACGCTTTTACAAATATATTTAATTATTATAAACTTGATATTATAAATTATTTGATATTTTATTTGATTAAACGATTAATAACAACATAAGTTTTGAATATAAGATTTTTTGTTTATTTTTCCCGTTTTATATTGATGTATTTTTTAAAAAATTATCCAGATTCGACTGTACTAAATTAATACGTTGTTTAGTCAAGGTGCGCTTTGTTCTACAACTGTTTATTGAGTTGATATAATTCAAGCATAAATCGAATATACAGAATTGTTTACGATTGCTTCAACATTAATTAACTTTTCACAAATTCAAATATTTGTAAATACACATTTAAAAATAATCGATTCAAACAACACAAATATAATTAATGAAAAAAACGAAATAAATACGATAATAGCAAACAGTTTCATCGACACGAGCGAAAATATAATTTCGCATACCCACATAAAATATACAGGGTGTTCCGATAGATAGTGGGTCTGATTTATCCGGTACGCACCCTCACACCACCAAACGGTTACAATATGATGGATGGGCCGATGGATTTTATAAAACCAAAATTTCGGACCGTGCTGTATAAATAAACAGGGTGTCTGATTTATGCGCATCCTTCCGGCCCATCTAGTAATAATGCAATGCAATATTGCGTTTGTACGTTCAAAAATTTATCGATCAAATGAGATGTGTGGCATCGACGGTTTATGGTGGGACCAATTTGAGAAAATTCGAGTTGAGATGTTTATGTCGTTGGGTATAAAATCTAATCAATTTCGTTTTGAATTGTCGCAATCGAAAAATCACTCAAGTCCGAATAATAAAAAGCATAAGGGCGTATTCGAAAATGGAAAATCGACGGTCCGCAACGGCAACCATGGAGGACCCTTCAAGCAGAATCCGTACCACTCGAATTGACGACAAGAGGACACCACCGATTCCATTCATTCCGGCACGATCTTTTTATAGGCCTGTTAGAGGACACAATGGAACCCTAAAGGCATGGTGGCGTGCCCTAACTCACTGCCCATATCCACTTTTGCTTACAAAGGAAGAATTGCCTTCTGCGATATTTAGTTGCGTTTCTGTGACGGGTTGATTAGTTTATTTTTTTTATATTTGAAGATTTTATGAATTTTTATGGTGGGGTTTTTGGTTTCGTTGTTTTTTGTTTCGTTCGGCCATATAAAATTTATTGTTGTACATTTGCATTCGATTTACATAATTGAAATGAATTTATTGGCTCTAATTGATGATCGTTGAACTGAATGAATATTTCAATAACATTGTTTAAACAGGTTAGTTTATTGGAACAATTTCACTAAAATTATTTCTATACCGCTAATTTTCTGACAATTGAAAATTCAACTGAAAATTAATTGCTTTTTAAATAATAATTTTACGTTTATATAATAGATTACTGTATACAATTATTTTATTATATTTAGTTGGGAGATTTATATATTATATTTAGTACATTATCAAAATTAAAAATCAACATTTCGATAAAAACAAAAACCATTCCTTCGACAATATTCCCACAGTATCATTCGATACTATGAAAGTTTTGATAACATGTGACACAAATTGTACTTCCAATAAATTTTAGTTGACCGAACTCGATCAGTCCGACTAGAATGTACCACGTGGAGAACTTCGCAGGACGTTGTTAACAATGCATGTTAACAACGCAACAGTTTCCGTTGCAAGATTATGGTCACTTGCGAACTGACAACATCGTTCACATGTAAGTACAAATAAGCTCTCTGACTAAAAATACAACATAATATATTTTAAAATAAAATAATATTTCTTTTGATGATCGAAAATTGGTAATCAATAAAGAAGACGATATTTTCACAAAACGATTCCGTTTTTGAATATATATAAAACGCAATTTAAGTCCAATCCCAAATCCAAAATAATCCGAAACGAATTTCGTTCGCACATATCGCTTAAGCGGCGCGAATCGGAAAAGCGCGACGCGTCTCCTAAAATTAGATTCGGAGCGCGTTTTGAACGCTCCCGATTCATTTTTTCCCGCCATTTTCTTTCGCTTGTTCGCGAAAATCTTATTTGGATTATATCCGGCGAAGCCTCAGCCCTTGCCGGGGCCGAAAAAAGCCGTTAGCGTTACGCATTTTGAGGTGTAAACGAGCCGAGCAGATTGCGTAATGTCGCGCCTAAGCAGCTCCTGGCCGGGAAAACTCCTCTCAATGGAAATAATTCAATTTTCCCGAACGGAAAAGCGGTCTGCGTATCTCGACAACGTGCCGTTTCGAAAATTTTTCCGCGCATTTTTTCCTGACGACGAAAAACCAAATATATTTTTAATGACCGCCGAGCGCATCACGGTTCAACATAACGGATGTTCTATATTGTTTGTGTAATAAATTCGGTTCAATCTTTAGGTTTTAGAATTTGACTTTTTTTTGTTTTGTTTCATCTTGTTAATGATTTCGATATTGTTTTAATGGAATTTTATTATATTTCTTAATACTTGCTTGGTTTGTATTGAAAATTTTGAAAAGGCATTCTGAAAGTTATAAGCTGTAATTGAATTTGGATTTAATTTAAATATTTCAGTAATATTTACCAAGTTGATCTTTTGAATCAAATAACTCATTTTATTTATTAATTTAAAATTATGATTAATTAGTTATTGCATGCAAAATATTATGTTATTTTAAAGAAACTCTTTTTCCTATACAAAATTTTGATAATACATACAAAAAAAGTTTCATTTTGAAATAATTAACACATTCTTTATTTATTCATCATACAATTTTTTTTACATTGATATATTACTCACAAACGTATAATTATACAAAAACAATCTTTAAAATTAATATGAAAATTTCCATATTTTATACTCCAACACGAACTATTAATATTCAATTCCCATTTCTCAGTGTCCCATTGCTCTTGCCTCTTTCAATTTATCATAACTATAACAATTGCATTGTACACAAAGGGCATTTCCATTAGCCAGTCCCACTTAAAAGCTTTCAAACTTTCGATTACAATTTATTATGTTCCGGACGCAACAATCGCCATTTGCATACTCTATATCGAAAGAGAAATAACACCCATTCATATTTTACGTTCTCAAATAAAACCTAAATACAATTTTCAATTAAAACCAACTCAAAAAAACAAAAAAAAAATCAATTCGATTCTTCAAAGCAACACTCAACAAACCCGATCAAAAAGCATCTTGAAAATATACACCGATAAACACAAACATACAAACCTCCGACCGGAATATCCGATATGCAAATACGAATAAATCAGCCCAGCTTCCTTGCACCCATACGAAGAGTAATCGATGTGACAGAGTGCACTCTGGCGAAAATCTATACCTCGTTGAATTTATTTGGCAGCGCAGAAGCCTTCCAAAAAGTGCACGTAAACAGGCCAGAACTAAACTGCTCCCGGCCTCCTGAGCTTCGTTTATCGGAGCCGGATTTACTGCCGGCTCGTGTAGTGAAAAATCCTGGCGAGAAAAGACCCTTGCATAAATTTCGGCCCCTCGAATGGAAAAAATAGCAATAGGTATATTTTCGTGCGCGTTTATGCTTTTTTATCGTGGTGTGTAAATAATAAAAAGTTTTATAGTAGGCGTGATACCCGCGTGTTTAATGTTTATCAAGTTTCGTTTCGTGTAAATTTCTTTAAAATTAGATGTTCTTTGTGAAAGTTTATGTGAAATTTGAATTATTCATGCATAAGATTGTTTTAATTTGCTTGAATAAAATTATGAAAATTAATTTTTCAATTTAGAGTACTTGACGTTAGGGATTTAAAAGTTGATGTAATCTATAATTTCCGGTATCTACGATATTTTTTCTTAAGAAATATTTAATTTCTCTTTTCCACAATGAGACAAAAATTAAATTTAAAAGACAACTGAGTGATAGCAAAATCAATCAAACAAATTTTGACATATTTTTTTCAGCTCGATTACTGACAATCAATTTCATATAATTGATAATACCAAAATTCGATTTGAAGTTCATTACCGTTATAACAGTAATGAAACCACACACCAAAACATCAACTTTATCCAATCTGAAACATCATCGTATACACAAAAATTCTATAACTTCTACCTTACGATCATCCCCATTTTTCAGCCCGGTTATCATCAGCTGAGATCGTAACGCCTACGCTATATAAGCGCAACCACCCTTATATCGGTGGATGGACAATAAAGAAAAACAATTTACAATAAATGCGAGTGCGTGCAGTATGCTCCCCGTTTATACGCGCATAATAATACGCGTATTGTACGACCCAAATATGCACACATCCGGATTGTATATATACTGCAGCTTTGTGCAACCTTTTTTGTATGAAAATCAATTAAAGTTTATATGTGTAAGTTTATGCGCTTTATATTTGTCGTGAATAATTATTTTATAATTGATATAATAAGTTTTAACTTTAATGCATTTAACGTGGTAATGTGAAGTGGAGTACTTAAACCATTTCTTGCTAAATGGTTTCAGACGAAACTTAACTGTTGTTTAAAAGAACAAAATAATGCGACATAATTATTGTTTTATCTTTATAGTTGTAAAATTTCACCATAAAATCTTATAGATATTAATAAAAACTAAAATCTTATTTTTGAACTTTTCGTTTAACTATCTATTTCTAAATATAATATTTACGTATTCAAAAAAAAATGTTGTTTAAAATTAAACTATGTCATCAAAAGCTAAAACAAATTGAGTTGATATTGTAATGATACACGCTTATGGTATTATATACGAGTATTGATCTTCCTTTTCACTTCCATAAATGTTTTCCCGCTTTTTTTTTTTGAAAATACGAAACAACTATATCATATTTCGATAATCTGATTTAGAAGCGCTTGAACCTCGCATCAGTTCTCTCCAAACTGGTAAATCTAAAAATTTATAAACCTCTTATCATTTTCATATATAAACATAAAATATTTTCCACACAATCCTTATAAATAGCAATTTTATACGGAAATATTTTATTATCTATTTTTACAAACGTACTACAACACATTCTTTCATTTTTATACACTTCACAAAAAATTCCAATACCATAACTTTTCCTATAATGACTACCCGAAAAAATCATTTAATACAAATCATATAAAAAAATATCTTTATAATAATATTTTGACATTGAAAGTTGCCGACCGCCGATATAGTGTGCAATATAAATATGAAGAGTCGCGCGATAACGTTACGGGTCGTAACGCGCAGGGCGCTAGCATAACGTGTCCTTAATGATCCTTAAAAATGCGCGCGTCCAATTCGACAGGATAAAGTTTATGACTGAAAAAAACACATACATATGTATGCACATTTATCGGATGGGTCGTAAATTTTGCGACGCTGCGGAAAAAAAATTCACGCGCCAAATTCGAGCGTCGATTTCGAAACGTTTGCGTTTGCGCGACCCACCTTATTTATGTGGTGGATGTTTGTTCATTTGGGATAATATTGATTTTGATGACTAAATTATTTTGATATGGGTTATATTTTGATTTTTTAATATTGTCATTGATCCAAATAATTTTTTTTTAATTGAAATTATATGTTAAATTATGCAGTTCATATAATATCTACTATGTAGCAAATATTTTCTATTAAAAACATTTAATTGAGCATTTTTTCCAGTAAGTTTAATTTTTAAAGGATCGAAAATTGAAATCATCTTTATAAAAATCAAAATGGATACATTTGATAATTAACAATGAATAAAAATAAATAGGTTTTTCTATTCCAAGAAAAGATCAATTATTGGAAGTCATAAATTGGTGCTGATATTTTTTGAGTATCAATAATTGATTTTTCACTTAAATATAAAAACCTAAAAAGTTTGAATCATTGTTTAGTATCATACGTTTTCATTTTATATTAAAAAAAAAAAAATGAATATTTCAAGACTTTTCTAAGCCCTTCAGTCTTTAAGTATCTTCCAATATAATGACTTTTAGTATTACAAAATATAAGTTTTGCTTAATTGATAAAAAAAAAATGAACAAAAACCATCATTCAAACAAGACAATTTCTTAACAAAATTTATTTATACAATAATTAAAATCAACTTAGTCTCCCGAGCGAAAACATTATCCTTTCGTACTTTAAATACATTCGTTCCGCCCGAACTTAGCGGATCAATTTTCGAAATTTTATATAATCAAATTAATTCAAACACGCCGAAAAGTGGCGAAGCGGAATAAATTAGCAAAATTTTCGATATTCCGAACGAAATCGAGCCGCCGCACGAAATCAGGTGTCGTTCTTCGCACTTTTCGAACAACGCTCTCTCGCGCATGTTTTATGCTAATGCAGAACGGTCTTCGGCTGGTTTATTATTTAAATTAAGCGCCTCGCAGGAGAAAGTAGCAATAAATAACGAAATGCTTTCGCCGGAGCGGCCCCCGTAAAAGCTCGGTGTCGAACGAATAGGGCGAAAGGTCGCCCTCCTTATCCGAGCTTAATTGAAAATCGGCGTCGATCAATCTCTTGACCTGTCGTCGAAAGGGAAATTGTTAAAAATTATCAGTAGTTCATAGTTGGGAGGGGTGAAATTGATCGGTTGTTTGCAATCGAGAATGAGATGTTGGGAAAGTTCGAAAAAATGTATTGAATATGCTTTTATATGTTAGTTATGATATTTTTTTAACAATATTGATAATAAAAACATGTTGTAACCAATATTTTTAACAAAATATTTTTCTACCATATGGTGCAAATGGTGTTGCTAAAACTCAAAGCAATATAGAAAAAATATGAATTCATTATTTTCAAACTGAAATTTTCCGATTAATTTTGAAATACGCTAGCGAACGGAGCATCAAAAGAATTATTGATCGAAAAAGTTTATTCAAGAAAACCATTAAGCGTTTCAGTATAATTATGTTTAAGAAATATCGAAGAGATATATACTCGTTCCCTTGGTTAATGAAAAGTATGAATTTTCACTGAAGAAAGATATTGTCAAAAGTTTCCCAACTCTATTCTTGCGGAGAAAGAAAAGAGCTTTCATTGCAGAAACATGTCACTTGCTCGAATCCTAAAAGCGAAAATCGCATCGAACCTCGGGCGCGGAAAATATGCGCATTTTCCAACGCACACACTCGAATAATGCGAACGGAAAAAATGTAAAATTCAATCGTAATATATTCGAACTACATAAAGTGACTCGGGGAGGGAAAATATATATACATATAGGGGAAAAAATGAGAAATTCTATGGTGTACTAGAGTGGGGAACACTTCGGGAATTTTGTCCCCGATTTTCGCATTCCGGCGACGACTACACATACTTTTGCGAAAATTATACCGCAAAGAATTTTCAATTTTCGCGCCTTTCCCGTGCGAAAACGCAACGTGCGAAATTTGATATTCTTCAAAAATATTTCAAGCATCGGATGAACTTTAATAACTTGCCTCACTTCGGAAAATAACGCACACTACCGTTTTTGTTTCGTTCGTAATTTAATGTTAAGCAAATTTTAAAATCTTCAATATGAAAAATTCCACAAAAATAACATATAATCAGAACTCAAATTTTAATATTAAAAAATACTTGATATATTTCTTAAATAGCTTATTTATTTAAGATTCCAGATATTTAAGGTGCATTTAAATTTAATTTTACTAATTATTTCCACGATGAAGTTTACTAATTGAATTAAAATAAATTATTAACATTTCTGAATATTCTCACGTTCAATTTCCCAAGTTTTCTCAACACCAAACAGATATCATTTTTAATTACTTCGTTTCATTTATATATTTTCCCACCAAATACAACTGAACTGCATACAAACTCATCAACGCTGCATCTACATGCAATTTTCACAATCCACTCGCCATTATGCTGAATTTTCCCATCTACCATCCACTTTTATATTACACACACATCTTATATTCCGTGTTATATTTCGATATAATAATAAAAGCTGCAGTAACGTAGTTAAAGTTCGAAGCGGTCTCTATATCTGGGTGCACTCTTGCTCCAGGCAACTGCACGTCGAGATGCATCTCTGGAGATTGTCTAGGAATTCTTGAATTACAACTGAATTGATCCTGGATATGTTTATATATACATATGCTGGTTGGTATGTTATGGAAGAATATTGATCATGCGCTTAGTTGGACGTAATTTTATCCGTTCAATTAACGATGTTACAAGTATCGATCGAATATTATTTTTAAATTTTGTGCCACTTACTTGTTAAGTTCATCGAAACTTTAGTTGAAAATAAAAAATAACGCTGTGTCACAAATTTGATCATCAATTTATTATTCTCCGTAATAGACACATTGTCTTGAACAAGACATTTTAATTAAAATTGCTTCAATTACATTATTTTACCATCTACACGTGAACACAAGGACGTCTACAAAGTTTCACTACAATAACAAAATTTATGCGTCGTTGTTAACTTCGACTTTTCAGCATTGTAAACGGCACATATTTTACTCTCTATTGTTTCAATAACTAACCACGCACTAACAGAGTCACAATCAAATTTATAGACCATTATACATTTTGAGCATTAATTTTTTTTATTATATGACCCATATTTAATCTATAGTTACAGATATCGAATCTTAATGCCTTTCATATTTATACACACTAATTCCATCGAAACGAGCGCACGGAACACGTATTCGATTTATCCGCCTTCCGCCTCGTATCAATTCAATTTTTTTAAATATCATTCCGCACAACCCGCACGAATATTTATAACATTTACAAAACACGACATCCACAATGATACACGGCAGAGAGAGGCCGCGTCCATTTTTCGGAGGGCCATTAATGTTCCGGTCGGCGACGGCGCGCGAAAAGCCTTTTCGAAATTATTGCGAATAACATCATCGATATGGTAATGACATTTGGACGTGGCCCCTCTCTCTTTTTCGCCGCTAATGCGAAATCAATAAGCGACTGTTATGGAGGATTCTTCGATGGCAGATCTGGGGCGCTATTCGTTTCAGTTTCAGCCGATGTGTTTTCAATATGTTCGGATGGGTTCGGATATTTGCTGAAACCTAATATTTTGAGTGACGTGTCACTATCGTCATTATCGTATAGATGTGTAATTTCTGTTGTAAAACGAAATATTATACACTTGTTCTATAAAAATGTGGCGTAGTAAAAATCCGTGTTATACGAGGATTGAATTAAAAAAATTAGGGTGTTCGGTTTTTGTAAGGCGGTTGCGTTTGGCAGTTTTTACGAGTAATTTTTTCTTACTTACATGGATTGTTTAAACTTATATATGCTGACAGTTTGTATGGCAAAATATGCTCCTGGAAAACTTGTAAACAACATTTAATATATCTTCTAAACTAACCGTGAAATTCATTAAAAAATTATATTACAATTTACGCACTTGTAATGCATGAATTATGCGTAAAGTTTTTTAAAAAATTTCATTTTTAACATTCATAATGTATTTTTTTCATATTAAACCGCAAATTTGTTAATTAATAATTTACGCTCCTAAAGTAAAGGATAACCTAATTGTTATAATTTTAAATTGTTTTTTTTTTTTAACCTTGTTATATCGAAACCATGTTGTATGAAACCGTTTTATACAGGGCCCAAGTATATTTCTAATATTGGAATTGAAAAAATTAAAATTTTTCCTTGATTTGTAATGTTATAAGAAGTTATATACATACTTAATATAATGTTTGAAACACTTCTTTCTATTTTTTTTATATTTAAAAATTATCTAGGTACTGCGTAATATGAAAAATATATATATTTGATTTTAACTAGATTAAACAGTCATATAAGTAATATTTAGATGGGGCTAATAATTCCTAATATGCGATCACGTTTCCACATTATTCATATAATCAAACAAAATAAATTACTCATTTTAATCACAAATGGAAAACATATAATCGAGCATTCGTATTTTCATTTCATCTGAAAAATTCAAGTCCTCATTCCCCAACTTGACGGTCTTTCTCCCGCGTTTTCCGATTAGCGCATCTTTCCGTGGAAAAACATCGATCACGATCGCCGTTTTCTGCGTTTTCCAGGAATATAAATTTCCAGCTGAAAGTGGAGAGGTGAATTAAGCAATCGCACATAATACATTCCGTCTCTCCTTAAAAGGGAACGGTGTTTTTGCATTCCCAGAACGTTATAAATCCCGAACGAACTGATGCCCGTTTTGTTGCCGAGGGGCCGTTTCGCAACTGACGCGTTGTTATCCTTTTACGGTGCATTTAATAACGGGGTCTTTGTTTCGTCCTTTTGATGAATTATTTGTGATTTATATTGATGGATTGGTTGTGAAAATTTTACATTAGTATAAAATGTTTATTTTATTTTCAGTTATCTCGTATGTCGGATTGAAACCATTTGAATAATTAAATAATATACGTTCCATGAATCATTTCGTTTTCGGATGCGATTAAAAGCTCAAATCGTCGATTTTCGCGCCAAACGAACGCTCAAAATCGGCTTTCTGAAATATTCAAATCTATTCGAAAGCGTTCCATTAATCTCGCGAGAACGATAACGCCAGAACTTTACATCCTTATTAAATTTGCAACTCTATGTGGAAACTTGGCACTAAGAGAAATTATCAATTTCCGCGAAGAATATTTTATTCACAAAACTACTGAATTAATACATAACCCACCTTATTAACCCCCCCTTATTGTTATATAATAAGTTCATCTCGAATAAGCACTTTTTGGAGTATCATAACTTAAAAAGTGCCGATCGATAGTGTAATGTCATCAATAATAATATTCGGGCGAATTTATCATTAATATTTCGATCGTAAACGCCGATTTATCGTTGAACTTCTTAATACATTCAATTATGGCTGAATCGGGGAGGAGGGGGGTGAGGGGTCCGTCATTGGCGCGAAATTTGATCGAATGGCCCATTCAAACTTTACAGGCGCGGATCGTTTTCGCGCTCTTTTATACACAGAACAAGGGAACGGGGATTTTAAATTCGAATTTTCTTTATGAAATCAAATTAGCTTCCAAACGAACGACTTAATTCGATTTTGGTAAACTTTCGAACGAAAAATCATCGCCACTACACACTTTTCTTTGTCTAGGTATAATATAATATATATATATTAGGGTTTCCGAAGTGTGGGGGTGGTCCGAATCAAATTATCGTTTTTCTCCGCGAAAAGATTGATCGGCGATTTCTTCGATGCTTTTTACGTTTTTTTCTTTCTTTTTTCATTGTTCGGGAAATTTCATTCTATCGGCCGTTTAGTTACACTTCATTATCGCGTGAATTATTTTTATAGCCTTTTCGCCTAGATATAAATTTAAAGCTATTACGTAGGTACGTCGTTCGAAATATTATTAAAAGGTATTTCGTTTTATTAATGGCGCCAATTAGTTTGAAAAAAAAAATCAATGAAAAAAGCATAAAAGGGGAATATTTAATTAGAGTAATTACAACACGTTCTTTTGAAATAATCACCGAGGAAAAATGAAAAATTATATTCAACAGATTCCGATAAAATACAACTTTTTTTTACATAAAGAATCTTACAAATTTTCAACATACTATACATCAAATTTTAATTAAAACTGATCCCATCTAGCTCAGGTGCAGAAACAGAAACAACACGACCCATCCATGATTCAGACGTCGTAAACCATCTCAGCTCGGATTTATTTTAAACTTATTTATCTCGTCCGGAACACCCGGTTGTAATTCAACACCCGTGCACGTCGACGGCATCCCGTCGAGAATAACCAGGTCTTCGAGTGAAGGCAAAACAAACGGGTTGAGAACTATTGATTCACCGCTTCCCAACATACACAATACACATGTATGGCGTATCCTCGCTTTATGCGATATGCCATTTCGGTAATGATTATATTTCTCGCTTTTATCCTGAAATACGCATGAATATAATATTTATGTTTATTTTAATTGATTTTTATGAAAGATTTGGGTTTTTTTGCAAATAAAATATTAATACCTATTGAATTTTAATCAAAATATTTATTTTTTTAATTTAATCAATTTTTTACGTCATCGTTGCCCAATCCTCTTTTCACACGGGGAATGTGTACGAGAGACTTATGTAAAAAAATGTATGGTGACCATATAAAAATTAGAGATAGGTTCTACCAATATATTTGGATAGAATCTCCATCCAAACTTATTGTATAAAAACTGTGTAATTTGAAAAAAGTTCGCCATGTAAAATCATTAGAAAACATCATTTTTTTAATAACTATGATTACATAAGTATAATTATAACAGTATACTGGCCTGCTCAGGATCTTACGATTGTAGCATAATAATGCATTTTTTTATATACCGTGTCAAAGTGAAAAAACCGCGTAAAAAAATAATCGGTTCTTCTTCTTTGAACCGTGTAAAAGGAGGATTGGGTTTATATGCATTTGTTGAGTGATTTATCTTTATTTATTGAATTAAGACTTTTCTAATCTTCTTAAATTTTACGAGAATATTTCATTCAAATTTCTCAGCAATTTTTTTTTAGTTTTTATAAATGTGATCTCTTTTTTTATTTTATAATTCATTAGATTCTTTTATATATTTTATTTTATGATTTCGTTACTTTACCGATTCATTGAGGTTAAAATTTTACGAATGCAAAAATTGATTCCCGGATTCAAATTATGGAATCTCAAATTCAAATTTAATCCCAAAATCTTACGATTAACCTCACTAAAACCCCAATGATTTTTGTATTTATACCACATTGATAATTTTCAAAATTAATCAAGAGGCTTTAGAACTATATTTTGAATCAAACCTAGAAATTTCATTATAACTTTCAAAGTTATACTATTATTCTACTCACCCACATGTTCCTCTTCCTTTATCGAAAACATAATTGAAACATAACTTTACAATTCTTAGTTTAAATCGCAGATTGACTGTATATTAAAAAAAAACTATACATATACCCGATATACACATCCCGACAAACAAGTCCACAAATCTGTCGGACCGGCTAACGAAAACAAACTGTTTAAAGCAATTTGTTCGCCCTCGCAGATTCCCGATCCAGTCTATTCCACGGTCCGAAGACCTAACCGGGAATACACCTTGGAATCCCATCTTTCCACCAGTTAGAATGCCCTTTTTCGACGTCGTTTATGTGCAGCTCGAGGAAAATAAGCCTGGGGAAACCTTCGGGCAAATGATACGGAAGAGTACGCGCTAACAAGCTGCCCGACGCGCGAAAATCAGAGATGAATCGCTATCCGAGAAAAAATGGTCGGATTATCCGCTTATATAATATTCGTGATAGACCATTTGATTTCCGTATAAAAAAAGGTCATTATTTGTTATTTGATTCGAATTGGAATCGGGCGAAATGTTTTATTACGTTATGTTCGTATCGAATTCAGGAACTTCGGAAATTATGCGTCATTTAGGATTTTCTTTCTTTGAAATGTGTTTTTTATAATACAGAATGAAATTTTATATATTGAAAGCTTCTGATAACAAAAGCAAACCCGAAGAAAATCAATCAATCGGATTGCCCACATCGATTTCTTCCGATTCGCATTTAAACCGATACAAATAGCAGCGCGTCCTTTTCGAAAGCAATAAAATTTGCATACAACCAGTAACTACTCGGGCTTTGCGAACTCACCGGACATTTTCTGACTACCTTATTTACCTTAAATTCCCCTCAGATGAACGTCAAAGACACTTCGGGTTCAATCCGAACGCTAAATCCGGAGCGGAGGTGAAAAATGCCCCGGGCACTGGACCGTTTGTCACGTCTTAATAGGGTACCGTGTTTTCGCAATAATGGGTCGCAGTTTTAACTCGCTTTTCCAATACTAGATCGGCCCGTTCGCAATTTGTCAATGGAAAAGCGATCGGGACGTGCATATTTCACTGGAAAAGCTGCCCCCCCGCGCTCCCCGCCGGTCAATATAGAGGCGTCTGGGGAAATGTCGGGAAAATGACGCGTCGCTTTTCCGCCTCGGTATTATTCATTTGCGCCGAAGCTGGAAAAATCGGACTCGCGGGACGTCCGAAAATAGCTTTTTTAATATTTTTGAATAAATCAATGGAATTTCGCGTTCGGCTACGCTTTTTGCCACAGTACCGCCGTTTATACAGGTGGAAAATTTTCGTTGAATATTTTAACTTTTATATACGATGATTTATTTTTATCAATTACATAAGTTGTTCAAACAATTTATTCAATACACTGGAAACAATATGATTCTTTCGTAACAGCAATCGGATTTTATCTAACATATAAAAGTACTCGTTACATAGAGTATTACGTGTACTTCAAACATTTCTTCTCGGGTTTTGTCCATCGAATGGAAAAACCGTCGATTTTCTAAAGTGCAGACGTGCAATCTGCAGCTCGGTGCAGCCAATTGCAAACCGATACACCGGTCGCTTTTAAAACGGATCTTGTACTTTTTTTCAATGAAATATTCCGCGAATTCAGCAATATCTGCACGATACCTCTCGAATTTATTATTGTAGAAGTGTTCTGTGCTGAAAGCTTCGAAATAAATTCATAAGTACATAAAAAGTAGACTGAAAGAACAACCATTTTCCGTTCATTGAAACCAGATTTTTCCGATTAATATAATAGTATCATTGGGTTTTTTTTTTTAGAAAAATATAACTGGATTATATAAAAATTGTAATAAAGTTTAAATGCTATATAATATTTATTTAGTTTCAATTTTAATTTTTTATTTAGATATAATATTTTAGTCTAAAAATATTATGAAACATATTGACATTTACATTTCATAAATTGTCATAAAATGTACAAAATTCTTCAAAAATCATCCAACTAAAACCAAGAGTATACAAAGCCAAACTTCAATTTAATTAAAGTGTGACGCTTATGACCGAGTTTATTGTTCGGGCAATTTCTAAAACGCGAATGACGCACTGTCATCGCGCAATATATCCCCATGCTATTTATACGCCCACGCGCAACATATGTACACAAAATTTAACGAATGAGGAAATCCAGTTGATAACGAAATATTTATGATGCCTAAAATTTCATAAATAGATAATCATAGGAATATTTTCATAAAACGAATGTTTATAAACGTGAAATATGATTGTTTATATTTGGAACGTCCATGTTTATTTTGCGCCCGTAATGAGATTCCGTTTGTTGTATCAAAACAATATCTGTTATAAAAATATTCTTAATAACATACAATTAATCTTTTCGATGATATAATAATTCACTTTAAACGTAAACGACGCGTTTTAACAGATAAACTTAACCACTTAATTGTTTTAAAAACAATTTAATGAATGTAAAATATCTTAATAATGAAAACACTCAATATCCATTTTAACAAAAAATCATTGTTACAAATAAAAACATGCCCAAACCAATCGAAACGAATCCACCAGCGTTCTCTCTACATGCTTTTATATAAACGACACACTACCATTTTCCTTCCCACCCCTTAAACCTTACACCCCCTCCTCTCGAGGCACCTGCTGGATGCGATGGGAACCCTTTGGCCTGGAAAAACTTTAATTAAAATGCCACTAAAAGTCACAAGTTCGCCAACCGCAATGTATACGCGGGCGCACACAACGGGCCCGACGAAACATTCCATTACATCGGCACCAGTTCTAAACAATTTTCCTCTTCGTGTGTATGTGCACATAGTGGTGTGTACGCTAGGTGTCCTTTTGTGCATAGTTAACGGTTTGGTTAAGTTTCAGTTTGTAGTTCTTGGCTAGATTATCTTTTGATGCATATAAATGATTAGAATATGATTATATGTTTAGTGATCTTTGGACACTCTGAATTTGGTGAATCCAATTGATAAATGTTTTATTTTAGTATGATTAAATAAAATTTTGTGACATGTTGAAGATCTCTGAATGAGTTACACGTCTGCAGGCGCTTAATTGAGGTTCACCGAATGGATGTGAAATGTACGAAAGGTATTTTTCAGTTAATGAAAGCCAAAAGCTCGAAACTCGAGTCAAACATTTTTTATACATAAAAAAAACTGAAATATATACAACATCGAATTTATATGTAATATTTAATGAACGATATGTCGAAAAAAATTAATGATCCAATCGAAATCAAAAACATGCCTGAATATGTTCGATACTAATAAGCCAGATTCATATAATATATTCTTTTTACATACAAAATCATACAAAAAATTCAGATTAAAATATATATAAAAAATTGCGACCTATACAAATAAAAGCACAACACAAATTCCGCAAACACACAAAGTATTACAACAATCTTAACGCAAATCCGGAACCGCGGCTCTTTTGTGCACGGCAAATGAACGATATTCCGCGACTATCCCTCGGATGCATATGCAAAATTTGTGTACGATCTTCGGGGGTTGAAACAAAAGCCTTTCTCGTGCCATTTGGCTCACACGGAGCGGAACATCGGCGACTTTGCACACGTCATAACCTCTTAAGTGCCGGCTCGACGCCGCGACGAGGCTGTTCTCGCAGCGCCGGGTGCGATAGTGCATGAAAACAAAGCGATTTCCGTGTTGGTTTTGCGATTATTGTTTTTTTTCGTCGCATTTTATTCGTGACATTTGACTCTTGCACTTGGGAATGTTTGAGATTGTACGTTTGGAAGATGCCCAAAAGTTACGGGAATTTCGATTTCGGAAATTGTGTATATTTTCATATAAAATTGTATTTTTTTTTCAAATTTTAAATATTATACTTTTTATTGAATAATGTACACCGAATTCTCTTTTTGCACGGATTCGAAATAACGCGGTCCAAGAAAAAGAACCGATTTTTTTCACTTTAACGCGGTTTAAAAAAAAAATGAAAAAAATCACATATTGGATTGCATTATGTGCAAGTGATTTTTCGCCACAAAAAAAAACAACAAAATACGGGAACGTTTACTATCTAGTAGTGATAGTGAATGACTACATAATTATGATAAATACATTTTTCAAATAAATGAAAAATTACCGTTTTGTAATAGCGTATTACTAGTTGGAACCTATCTACGATTTTTATATGAACACCTTATCCTATTTTGCACGGTAGTCTTTGGAACGTATCCCCCGTGCAAAAAGAGAATTTAGTGTATTATTATTATTCCAAAATACGTATACAAATTTTCATTTCTTTTGAATGTTTTATGTATTATGAACGCGTTTTAAATCTGAATCATTTTGAATTGAATTCAAAGTAACCGTAAATATTCTTAATTTAACATTTTTCAACTTGCATACTAAATTTAACTGTAATTTCTGCTGGGAAAATGTAAATTAATGTTTATTTCGCTAAATTCATTGTATGAGCTATTTAAGGAACACCGTCCGTGAGAATTTAATGGAATTTCGTAGCGCACTTATTCAAGAAAATACTAGTCATTGCTACACTTGCATAGCGCACAAATTCTCAAATTTAAATTCTAATATGAAAATATAACCTATCAAAACAAACTCGAAGCATTACGAAAATTCATTTGAATAAATCCCCGTTTTCGCACAATTCTAAATTCATTTCGAGCGCAATAGTCTCAAATATAATATACTATTTTAATTCAATCACAACATATATCAGAGCAATGTTACATATTTCGCACGAAATGAAAAAAATAATAATAATCTCGACACGAAAAGGTGGATGACATTTGAAATGCGCAGGTAGCGATAATAAGCTTGCACGTTCGCGAGAAACTCCATTCCTTAATACGTCGCATAATGAAACGTTCATCGCGCGCTTAAAGGGTTAACGCCCGCAATATCCGCACGTGTAAATTAAACCTTAATGCAACCCTAGCGAAAGACTGCCTTGCACAAACTCAAAATAAAATAATAAAGGGCTAGGAGAAAAAAAAGGCAGCTTTTCAGATACGCGCTAATGGTGGTTTGTATGAAATGTTTTTTGAAATATTATTTTTTATTCCTTTCGGTGTTATTTTTGTAAATGCGCAGATTTTATAAAAAATTTGTATAAATTAAATAATATTTATATACAGATTAAATCTTTAGCTTTATATATTCAATAGTTTCTACAAATCGCTGAAGTTAAGCGACACATGGTGCGGTCAATAAATGAATCTGGCCCCATATTGCTGACCTGAAAATATTTGGCAAGGGATGCTTTCAATATTCAATTCTTTGAATGTTTCCTTCACCTTATTATCACATACAATAAGGAAAAATCCTTTTTCTATTGGTATCAAAAGGTCATACCCTAAAATGGACGCTATACATCAGTTGAAAATACTTTTTATTTTCTTTTACGTTGTTCAAAAGATTCGTTATATAACAAATAATTTGAAAAAAAAATTGAAACAACGAAACTTTCCAAACTTTTTCACTACTGCCGCCTGAGTTGCGAAGTTTTCAGGATTTTCCGAAATTCTCCTCCCACTGAAAGATCAGCCGAATTTAAATTAATCAATCTAACTTAAATACTTCATACGAATGTTTATGCGTACACAAATATAAATTATGGTACAAAGTATGCGCGGGTGCGCTGACCGCAAAATTAATTAGTCTCTTCGCGCTGAGGCCGAATTAACCTTTTCGCGGCCGAGGGCCGAAATAAGATAGTTAATATTTAAACGCTCACTTAACTAGCCTTCGGCCAGACAAATAGCCAATCCTGAAAATTAACGAGCCTACCCAGAAGCATCCTGCCCCCAAACTCCCACGTCTTATATAAAATTTTCACCCCTCCCGTTGTTTGTATTGTATGTATAAGAAATTTTTGATCAACGCGCAATTTCAATCGTTGACCTTAAAATGAAAATTTCGTTTCGAATCTGTGTATCTGATGTATCGTGAAATATGATGGTTTTTTTATTATATGAAATTTCGTTTAGACGGGAATCATTCTGATGAAATTCTGACAAAACGATTTCGCGACGCAATACGACGTCATTTTGAAAACTTCGTGAAATTTATGATAGTCTAGCTTTTTCGTCCCACACCCACACTTATTTCACGCCCAAACTCTTCACCTCATCTCCGTTTTCGTTCAAATCATTTTTTGTCCAATTTGAAGTTCTTCGTTCTACTATACACTCGATAAATCAGGGCTGCTAGCAATTTTATAAAAAAATCACAACTTTCATTTCGTATTACAGTGAATTCTAACTTCGTATTATCAAACAAACAAAATTGATATATTTACATTCAATTCAACATAAATATATCCCCTAATCGATTTTTTTTATCGAATACATCTCAATACAACTATAATACTTAAAAAAAATATCATTTCAGAAAAATCATAGACAACCCTATCCCATTGTGTATCGACTCCGCGAAGATAAATTCGACGAGATTACCGATAGATACATTTCTATCAACATCATATCTACGTTCAAATGCGATCACGTAAACGTATCACCGACTTTTTCATCACACATATCCACACACATACACACCATGGGGGACTCATGGGTACCCAATATAGCTGGCTCTTCTGAGTAATATCGTTCTCAAACCCCGTCGAAGTAATACGCCCTGCTCGTAGCCCGTTGGAAATTGCATTTTCCCACATATTCGTGTATGAGGCAGATTAAGTTTTCACCTGTACGACCTTTTACGCTAGTGTGAATATGAAATTTTTCGAAAAATCGCACGTGGTGCGTTCGCGATATGGGAGAATTTTCGCTAAATGTGATTATTGGTTCTACTTGTGCCCGATTGTTAATTGAGGAATGTTATCGATTTGAATCGTTTTCTGATGTGATTTAAATCAATTTAATATTTTAGACAAATATTTTGTTCTTGTTTATAAATTATAATACATTTTTTTCTACTTTTGCGTCTGGTGAAGTCAAAAATTTTGGAAAAAATTAGTTTGATGTTTTAGAGTTGATTAGATTGATTATTATATAACAAAATAAAATTTATGAATCCATTATTGAATTTAAAATGTTGAAAAATATCATTCTATATAAATAATCATTTCATTTCATATTTTTCCTTGAAAATATATTAAAATTGTTATTACTTTTTCTAATAATTTAATTTTTTAGTTTCAATTTATACAATGTATTAAAAAACAACACAATACAAAAACCGATCAATTAATTTGAAATCTTTGAGCTGTTTTTAGCGAGAAATATCAAAAAACACTTATTTCCCTTTAATTCAGTAAATTTTTGATAACTAATCAGGTATTTTTAAAATTTTTGTGTTGATATAGATGTTTGTTTTCATTAAAAAAAAAATTAGTGCACGAGTGCGAGATAACTCGAAAACCATAATACTTTAGACTAAAGTGTGTTTATTTTAAAATATTTCAAATCACATGATTTGTCTCCTCAAAAGCTTTGAATCACTTTGTAGCACTCCTAAATAATATTTTAAACCAATTCTCTTCTCTAATACTATTTATTCAAAACGAAATAACAATATTATTTCTTGCAAAAACCGAACCATATTTCACACGAACCATCAAACAAAACACCTATTTAAACTGCCAACACCCATCCAAAATCAAATTTCTATCAAAATTCGTACAATTCCCACAGAACACACACACACACACTAATAATATAACAAATACGAAAGGTTCGTACACGTTCCGAAGCCGTATCGACGATTTCTATGGGCGCCGAGCAAATAATCGGTTCGAGCGAACCGACTCGACGTGACCCAACAACTGAACCGCTCTAAAGAAAGCGTCTAATCGACCAGAAACCAAAACGTACCGAGTTTTGCATTTTTCAGTTTTAAAGTTTTCAAAATGGCTGCGGGTATTTTGCATATTCGACGCTTCTTTTGTGATTGCTACGTTCAGTTTTTTATATGTGTTATATTTTTATATCAAATATATTATGTATTTTTCGTTGATAAAATATACATTATTCTTCTTTTTTGTAAGGTCGCTTACATTCATAATTCATTGTATCATTCCGTCCGATCTAACAGTACATAATTCCACAAAAAACAATCCACATAGTTTACCGATTTTTTCAGCATCGCCAACCAATAATCTGAAATCTCCAATGCATAAAATTAAATCCGAATATATTATATAACGTAAATATAAATATAAAAAATAAAAAAAGCATCGAGCGCTTAGCGAAATTCGATTACGCCGAATAAACAGAAGCGGCGTTTAATCCCCGAGACCCGAAAACCGAATTTTTACCCACTGCACGGAAACTTTTCGGCTTCGACTTTCGCCGTTTTCCCGAAACCTGAGACCCTTAACCCTTTAACGGCCACGTCCATTAACCGTCGCAGAGGACGAGTGCTTCCGTCGTCGCCGCTTCGCTTTTTAGCCGAATTGGCCTACTTGGGCCGAATTAGGCTTCCGGATCTCGGCGTGGACCAGATCCACTAATTGACCGGTTCTTGGCTTCTATCTGCTGCTTTTTCGATTCAAGGCTATATACATAGAAAATTGAACAATTTTGATATATTGTATTATATGATATCGAACCTCAAATTTTGTATAAACTTCAAACCACGTATAACATGAATTTTTATTACATGACGTTTTTATGGAACTATATAACCTTGTTATACGAGGCCCAACTATATATTCAGTTTTTGTGTGTTATTTCGAAACTATCCATGTTCGTCTTCATTTGGGATTATTATGAACTGAAAATCGCCACGTAATAAAATTTGCATACAATCAAGTTGTTTCACGTTTTTTTTATCGCCGTACAGAAGCATAATCTCGTCCTAATAATAAAAACGGCCCTCATTGAAAAGCGGACGCAAACGTTGCTTTCATTCGCGAGCAAACTCGAACGTTTCGCACAATTAAAACCACGCTCGAGAGGATAGAGCGAAATAAGGGGAAAACCGTTCTAACAAAACGCGAAAATAAAAACACCCCACAAAAAAAACGAAAGAAAAAGAGAGAAAGTAGCATAAAACGCGCAGCCTAAGCAAGGACGCGAGAAAAAAATGCAGCGATTTAAGCGCTTTTGAACGCGGACCGGATTGCGTCCGTATCGCGCGCAACTACCCCTTTTCACCATTCAAAAGGTAACAAAAGACCCTGGAAACCAGGAGAGTGA
>JAOXNN020000053.1:1047037-1085339 GCA_028571205.2 Hydropsyche betteni | reverse complement strand
TTGCGTCCGTATCGCGCGCAACTACCCCTTTTCACCATTCAAAAGGTAACAAAAGACCCTGGAAACCAGGAGAGTGAGCTAGGTAGGGGAACGGGGAAGGTTTTTGGCTCCCGGGGAGGAAAATTAGGCTCGTGCGGGTCGCGCGGGTGGAAAAACCGCGGCGCAATTTTCCCGAAAGCCGTATAGCAGCGGGTCCGATATTTTTTTATTAGGCTCGTGCGGTCTTTGTGTGTGAAATATTTAAGCGTTTATCCTCCGGGATTACAAGGAGACAAGGTGAAGGGATGGTAGGACAGGTGGGAAATGCGGGGTGGATCCTATTCTCCTTAGCGTTTTGCGTTTTCTGATCTTACCTTCTTGCGGTGCGACGGAATCGTTATTAACGGCGATAAATACGCTGGAAAATAGCTATAGAGGTAAGAAGAAATTATTTTATGTCATAATACGGGTTGAGGCGAAAGTTTCGCCCGAGGCGTATTCTCAACCCTTATGCGTGATACGTGAGGAGAATTTGTTACTAGGTCGCTTTGAATGCACGCTTTCTAAAGAAAATCTTTTTTTACACTTTAAACATATGAGATAAATGTATATAAGCTGATATCTCAAATTACATTACGTGTAAATTTCACAGAGAATATCGTACTAACTTAAAACAGTAACACGTGTAGAAATTTAAATTTTCGAATCACGTAACCTTTATATAGTTCATATTGTCATATCCTTATCAAAATATTCATTTTTCGATTAACTAACATAATCCTGTTACTCAAAATATAATAAAGTGTCACTCAAAAAATATAATCTTGATCATTTAAATTATGTGAAAAATTGTAATTGAAAACCTATTTTGGGATGTCTCCCGGTACCGTTTCAAATATGTACATTGAAATTTTATTAATTCAGAATAAAACAAGATTTCATCTCGTACACCATCAAATATTTACATTTTATTTGTGTACGCATTTCATTAATTACATCTATACCCGTGAAAGCGTATTTATGTATAATTTAGAAACGATTTCATAATAATCCAGTTTCGCAGTGTTTCAAGGCGAAAAGAGATTACGAAAACGAAATCCCCTGTCCTTCCTATATATACCAAACGAAACAAAACGACCGAAAAACGAATAAAAAATACACAAAAATATTTATTATATCGAATTCGAAATATTAAGCGACGAGACGTTAATCTCGCCGCAGAAGATATTTAGGATTACGTCGCACTCGGTTCGCTTTAATTTGAAATTTCATGAGACACAATTTTCGCAATATTTTTTCCCACGACACACAATCGTATTTTGTTTTCTGCGCGAATGTGGGCAAAAAAATATGATCGCTTCGTGTTCATTTGCCGGAAAATCGGATTTCATTCCACGAAAATTTTTGCATAAATCCGGAAAACGCGCCCAAAGGGATTTGCGTAACGTATCGTGTTACTAGCATAAACTAAAACGAAACTTTGGTTCAGAAATGTGAAAATATAAGCTTTCGCTTGAAATCGCATTAAAATAAACGTCCGTCTGGTTGGATTCAATTTTGCTTTTACATGTGATACATTTGGATTTTCTTTCTTCATAAACATGGTGGTTGTAAACTAACTTTCCCTTTTCGCAACATTTACATTGTTCGCCACAACGTATTTATGCTTTAACAAATGAACAATACAACCATTACTCATTTTTATTATACACAACACGAAACCATTATACCATCGTACTATTGATTTATAATTTTACAGACACACCGTCGTACAAAATATTTGCGGAAAAAACACTAAAGCCGATTTTGTTGTGAGAAAATTACCGAAACGTCGAATCGCGAGCTAATCTCGAACATTATCGGCCCGACTTCGGTTTGTTCGACGTCGCGCTTTTCCTCAGCCTCGGCCGGAAAATTTACACGTCGTGCGGAGAAAATTTTCCGCGTTCGGACGAAATTGAACGCGAGGATTTTCCGCCGAGCTTAATATGCATAAAGCCCGCGCCGTGCACCAAAAGAGACGAGCGGTAAGCTTGATTTGCATTTTCGTGAAAAGCGAATTTCGCGCTTTTCCGACCCCCCCCCTACCCCTCTTTTTCTTCCCTTCCGTCTTTTGTCGTTTTTGTTCTACCCCCTTTCATCTTTTTCGCGATCTATATTATATCAATAAATGTCGTAAACCGAATGTGTAAAGAATGAAATAACATGATTCTTCTTCATATACTTTCAATTTTTTTACATTTTTATTTAAATAATTATTTAATCATAAATTTATTTGCAATTTTAATTATTTTTTTTTAGGAAAAAATAGAAACAGTAGAATTCTTGCAACGTTAAAATAGAATATTACTAAAGGGAAAGGCTGCAATTATTCATCCTTGGCTAGACATTTAATGCGAATGTAAGCAAAAACGGAGCTTTAATAGCAATATTAGATGGCAGTTTTAAAATTTTTATGAAAATAAAGCGATTATCCGAGTCAGCAAGTCAAATAACCCGACGCTGGCAAAAAAAATTGTAGATATTAGTGAAGCTGGTTCTTTAGGGAGAAAGAGAACATAGATACGAAATATTTTCCTTTCACAGAGAAAAATCACGAAAAACAACGTTCCATTGTAAAAAATATGGTTTTTATTTAGTTAAAAATTTATTAATTATATACCGTGACACTAAAATTCAACTGACAAATATTTATCACAAAAAACATACCAAAAAAACATAAAACCAATTTCAAATTAAAACTCGCTTTATTGCGAATCGAATTCGATCAAAAGGCAACTAATTTTCGCAGTACACAAAGTTCAATAATTCCCCTATATTACGCCATTTAGAAGCACAAAGTTTCCCATTTCTTCCACAACGATCGCCATAAGGACGTACAGCATTCCAATAATGACAACGATTATTTTCATAATAAAGCGCGCATTTTTCTCGCTTGAACCTTTATTTTTTATGTAATCCTCGTAAACAATATCGGCGTTCAGATTCGTCGACAACACATTGAAAAAGGTGTCGAGAAAATTACGAAACAGAATTCTCCATTATGTGTTGAGTATTTTTTCGAAACGGGAGAACTCTGAAAAAATTATCGTACTTGAAAATGTTGGGTACGAACAAGTCTGGTACATAGAAGATCTTATCCAGAACGAAATACGAGAAAAGTTGATCGACTCTTGCTATTATCTAAGAAATATTATATATGTGTTTTAAGTTGGTTATTATGAAAGCCGTTTCTGGATATTACAGAATAATTTTAAATATGTTTTGTTTGTTCAAATTACAACTTGAGTAATTTAAACTATTCTATCCTTTTGTTTTCGTTATTCAGATTTAATGTGATTATTTAGTATGAAAAAATAGTATTATAAATGATTCAAAATTTCACTATGTAATTTGAATGACTTTGCTGAAAATTAAGTTGAACTTCATTATTATGCATAAATAATGCAAAATATTTGAAATTTGATTGCGTTTTCATATAACGCATAGTATTTTCATGGTTGGACGAGCAAATATCGATTTATCATTTGAATTGCTTCAATTATCTCAATAATAAAATATTCATTGTCATGAAAAAAAAATCAAAATGTACAAATTCATACTAAAAAGTTATTGAATCTTAATAAAAATAATTATGCTTCATAAAAATAACTTTATTTTAGAACTTAACTATTAACTAACAATTTAAATATTTTAACTTAACTTAACTTAACTTTAACTTGTTATATAAAGTATGTTTATGTTTGAAAATCAACAATTATATACGATGCTCAACATTTTCCACGTCTTAAATTACACTGCTACTGCAACTGGTAAATTATAAATTGTAATGAAACGGATATTTGCCTGAGTTACAATTATCCAAACTAACTGCTGGTAAACTTGGATTTACAGTAAGGACGATTTACATTTAACTAAGCAATTAATTTATTTATGTTTTTTTCCGTTTAAGACTACAATTTTCTTTGGTTCACCAATAACAAATTAAATAAAAAACTTAAGAAATTCAATATTCAATTCGAAAATATTATTTTTATAGTTTTATTATACTTTCATTCTAATTCAATATAAACGCACGTCACTGGCGATTTGACTCCATGTCATTTCCACGCAGGCTTTAAAGGTGAAAATAAAAACGTTTCGCATAATATTATATCAGCAAACTGACGAATTTTCTCTTACACTGTATTCAATTTTAGCCGTTATTAAATCTGATTTATGGCCTCGGATAGTGATCGGCGTTCGTTAATTTGTTCGAATTTTACGCTCGTTAGCGCACGCCAACACCCCCATAACCCTCTTGCAAAGTTCCATACAGAAAAAAAATAAACACTATATGTATATTAATCTTATCGATCCTGAGGGCGATACACGCAATATCGAGTTAAGCATTGAAAGTATTCTCGGGCATGATTCCAAAATACTTTCAAGGAAAAATAAATATGATTTAATTCAGATTTCGGCGACTCCTAACCTTTGGAGTGCGTCGTAATTTTCAGTTTCGTTCTGTACTGCTATTTCCTTATCGTCCTATTATATCGACGATTCAATTAAATATTTTTACGCAAACATTACTTTTTTTATCGAATCGTTCTTTTATAACAATAGATTTCATCTTATCTACAATTACATCAAACGCAAATGTCGTGCATCACATAAATGAAAACCCATCATGTATCACCCAAATTTTCATCAAAATCCCATTTAATCCTTTTAATTACAGGCATAATCGAGTGTTTTATATGGAACAATTTTTCATACGACACTTCATCCTTATACCACGTACATACCGCGAAGGCGCAATAATGGATTTATCTCCGACGGGCCGTAAGTGGATGGAATTTAATATAAAAAGTTTGTTTCGAGGATGGCTGGTTGGTGCACGTCCGTAAGAATCTCGGGCATTCCTGAGGCGGTGGAGCCGAGCAAACAGGTAACCGTAATTGAATGTCAAGCGACAAATAAATTGCCATGGTACATACGATAGGTGGGCGGCGAGAAAACGGGAGGATTTCCTCTCGCCGGAAAATATCGCGGGGTGGGCGGCGGTTTTTCCGGAATAGGGAGTTTTCCGAAGAGCGAGTCTCTAGAAAATTATACTGCGTAAAGACGCTGGTGAGAATCGATGGTGGTTGTTTTTCCGGCCGGGCGAAAGTTTTCCCACATTATTTCCAAGCGCATTTATATTTTATATAACAGAAATACTTAACCTTTTTATAATCCACTTTCATATAAAAAAATCATGATTTATTCATATACGAGATTAAAAATATAAATCTACCATATATAAACAGCAATTTTATATTACATCGAATTGGATATATAAAAAAATCATGACCCACTGGTAGAATACCTCTGATATAATATTTAAGCATTGTGTACGTTCGTTGTTATTATTATTTTGATTGATGTCGGCGGATGCAAATGATGGATTACTTGGCAAAGGAAACCGTTTCGAATATCGGTGTTGATTTTCCGATAACCCAGTTCGATTCGAGAGATCGCTAATCGTTTTTTTTTCATGGTTTTCTTTAGCTGAAAGAGAGCCGTCCGTTGGTAAATTATTCAGTGGTTTCTATGAATTTCTGTGTTTCAGGTCATCGCGAATAATAACTGTTTTTTTTATGTAACTAGAATCGTATCGATTTCATAAAAGGGAAAATCTTATGCATTTTTGATAAAAGTTTTTTACGTTTTTTATAAACACACAAATAATTATATTATTATATATTAATAGTACATCATTTGATAATATACAATAGTTATTATTTACAACTTAAACACTAAACTATGTTATAGATATAAGTTTACTAAAAGCAATTCATCTATGCAAGCAAAACCTAGCAAAGCTGACCCGAGAGAGAGCAGTTGAACAAAACAAAGATGGGCGACTAATAAACAAACAAATTTCAATATAAACGACCGGAAAGCTGCAAATCCTGTATACACGAGTCTTATTTACTTTTGAAGAGTACATTCTCGACTTTCACCAAAGCGGGATCCCATAGAAGAGAACGAGACAAATATTGAGCGCTTAGCCGCTGCGTAACACAAACAATTAAGCTCAAAAGAGTCCATAATCGGTAATTAATAAAGATATTAATTTATATCTTCCGAACGCTCATCTAATATAACTGAGAACTTTTATTTATAAAAATATCAAAAGAATAGTTGATGAAAAGACATAGTGAACTTAAGATGATTCATATCCTCCATAGAATGACTCAGTAAAACCAGAAGGTTCAATCGCAAACGGCAAACGAGAAGGAGAACTCCAACAAAACCAGAAGGTTCAACAATCTCCAGAAGATGACCGAAAAGAAGAAAATGGTAAAAGGAGTCTCTCGGAGACACCTCACCCGTTCTCCGCCGTCCCAAGCCGAAAGAACACAACCAACTTCGCGTAACGAAATTTTCCGGAACAACCATTATCATAAATTATCCGAAAGTTGTATCATTAACGCTTTTCTTGCGCGGAGAAAAGTTGCGCGCCAAAGTGGAGAATTAATACGTCCGTTTGGCGAGCCGTTAATTACGGCGTTATCTCTGCTTGGCTGCTGGAGGCTTCGCTTTCGTTCGTTCGTGTTTGGTGTATGAGAACCGATTGCCGTGGGATTATGTCTTGTGTCCGGGAAAGTCGAAGGTTCGGTTTTCTGGACGTTTCGCGAAACTTGACAAGTCTATGTAGATTCAGTATTTGCACGGAACGGTTCGAAGTTTTGAGATTTTATGTATTCTTCGCTCTCTAGTAAGTCTGTTGAAAGTTGGGTATGGAACCTCCGAAGGGAATGTTACATAATTTTTTAATTTAATATAAAAAGTTTGTAAAAATGCATTCGTTATGTGTTCACGTAATAAGTTACAATTTATTCGTTGAATTTCCGTTTGTTTTTCAAAGCGCATTTAAGTTAATACATTTTTATAAATTTTATAAAATAATACTTTTCACACTACCTCAATTAGTGAGAACACAAAAAATATCATTAAAATCAATGTTAAACCCTTTTAAACGACAACGATATCACGAAACAATAGCAGCTTCCACCATACTCGAACCACAAAGACTTCTTATTTACACTTTAACGACTCTCCACAAGCTAAAAACTAAACTAAAACAAAGAACATTTTAATTTTTCACAACAACAGATAACATCGAGCTAAAATTTCATTCAAAAGAACTTCCAACACGTCCATACAATATATGCCGCGGCATTAAGGCCGCCGAGCGCGCGGTAAAATTTGAATTCTAAATTGAATATTTCACACGTACGGTCCGCGGGGGTCGAGTTGGAAATCCCTGGCGCATTCTTGAACGCTACCCCTGCTTCCTCGAAAGCCTACGTAAGTGCGAGGAGGCGACTAATGGCCCAAAGTTTAACACTTAAAATGCATCCCGGGGCCACATTTTCACGTGGCGGACAATCTGTACGAATTTCACACACAATGGAGGAATTCGCATGGTAAACGCAAAATTGCATCTGAACTTTAGTTTCGGTTTTAAAATGTATTTTTTTGTACGTAAAATGTAAATAAATGTTCATATAATATGTGGATTGGTTTCGTACTTTTTCGTTTTTGAATCTCTCTATATATAAATTTATAAAGTGAACAACTTATTTTCCGTTTCGCTGTGTTAAAAGGAAGCCGAACGAATAAATCGGAACTTGTCCAATGAGCACATAATGTATGGAGGCTTTTTGCCCCGCATGGGTAACTTACTGCAGTTCCACAAGAACCGTTTTAGGGCTTAACTTCTGCCATACATCATAATAATAGTTTGCATTTTGACCGCTCGAATGCGAAAGCTGCACATATCAAATAAAATATGATTTTCTTAACACACGCTTGTAAATTTAAATCAATGCTTAATCTATGTTTTATATAACAACAATGAATATATATAATAATAAATTTTTTTTAGAAAATATTTCAACGCACTTGTATTCTATATATTATCTTGTTAAAAGGTTTTTTATGTTATAGTTATTTTTATTTATTGAATGGCTTTACCGTATAGAATCTACCGATTTTCATCAATCACTGAAGTTAAGTGACGTGATATGGTTACAAGATAGATGCGATCGGTTATCATTGATTTAATAAAGATCACACTCAAGAAAATTTTCAAATTGTCACTTATATTTGAAAATTTTTCTCTAACAATACCTGAAAATGGCTCGATTGAATATTCTAATAGTTTTTTTTTTTATATATACTGTCACTCAAAAATTGCACGGTATAGACAATATTGACTAACAAACAGCAACACTGTTATTGTCGATTTTTTATAACAATTTTCAGGTGCCAACACTAAAAACGGAATAAATATAATATATAAAAGCAACATATATAACAGTTTAATTCCAACTCTAATACAAATATGACGTATGAACTAAATCCTAGCCAAATGAAACAAAATTCAAATAAATCAAACACACAGTATTTTTAATCAACAAATATTAAATTTCTAAAAATAACCGATATACACTCACAAACACCCTGTATTTACTCGTGTGGCCTTAACTCAAAGAACTGGCTTCGTTCGGAACGTCCCTTTACGTTTTATTACATTCATATTTGCGGATCTTCACGACCTCACGTTTATACGTATAATATATAATATTTAATTAGCGCTGAAAGCCCAGGTCAAGTGCAGGTTTATTAGGGTCGGTTCGGTAATTGTAATGCGATTACGACAACGGTAATGGCGGTCGAAACGAACCGCGTCTGACTTTGATAAAACAATTTCTAGGCCTCGGCGACGGATAACTGGGCCAGGCCCAGTTTAATCCTAGGGACACATACACTATGAGTACTTTGGGCGAATGGTCTCAGAAACGCCACTTTCGGGTTTCGTATGCATTACGTCTGGGACACGTATGCACTTATTCGTTATGCGAGGGTTTTGCCCTCAATGCAATAAAGGCTATCTGGAAATATGTACACGTGCGATCTGATTAAATTGTACTATTTTATTTAGTGTATTTATTTTTTTTATTTGTGAAGAATTATGCCAAATAGAATTTTTGTCGTTTTAATTGGTTTTTTATTGATGTCATATAAATACATATGTATATATTGTTTGAAAAGATTACCTAATCGTGTGTTATAAATTTGAGAATTTTTGCTAAAAAATGGTTGTAATATTTACTCCAAAAATTCTTATCTTCCCCGTAATGATGTGGGTAATGAAGCATTATTTCAATATATAAATTTCAACAAGAATATTTACATTAGCATCATTATAAGATACCCATATATCTTTTACTGTTAAATAATATTTCTACGATATTAAGATTCAACATTTTTCCCTGTTCTGATTTTCTTATTTTAACTCATTCCTATTCTATCTATGAACTCCTACTCTTCTCAACTGTTTATGATGAAGAAATAATTTTCCCAGATTGTCCAAAAATAAAAACGTACAATTAATTCACATGTTCATATGCTGAACAAATATTCAAATTGAATAGAAATCTTCGCACTCAATACTACTGAATAATTTAAGAAACATCATTTTTGCAAAATAAAATTACAGCTTGAAGTTTCATAATATGCAATTATAAACATGAACCTGTGAATACGAAAAAGTCTAAATGTAAATATTTATATACATATTCATCACGACCGTAACCAAGATTTTTTAAGGAGGGGGAGGAGAGAAACACAACTTTGTATATATATAAGTGTATCAACTTTGTGTAAGCAACCTAGTTTGTGTATTTACGCTCACGAGTTGTCGCATATTTACATAAAACCTCACCCTAATATTAATAATCGACTAATAACACAATAACTAACATCACGTCCAAAATCAATAACATCAAATCCATCATTATAAACAATCGCGCGAAACCGAATCAAACCAACTACCTCACCCACCAACAACAAACCACCCCCCGAGCAACGAGCCCGATCAACCACCCCCACCGCCCCCCTCGACCTCCATCCCCTAGCATATGAATACATTTCGAACTCGACACTCCACCGTTATCTTTTAGCATCGACATTTGTCGATCGGCGCGTCTCCGCGCGGATTGCCGAGTCGTTGTCGACGACGACGACGCCGTTAACCTTTGCACGTCTTCGGGAGACGCTCGTCTCCCGAAGCTCGGAAAGCTCTAGGGGTGGTTCAGGTGCTTGCGAGGGGTGCCGCGGCGGCTGGGGGCGTATCGGAAGGCGTCGTTAGCAAGTGTGTCACGCAAACAAAACAGCAATCGTGGTAAATGGCGTGTGAGCAGATGCTCATCCTTGGGACGTGTATGCAAAATGGTGTTGGGTGTTTTCGGGTGTTTTGGGGTTTTATTATTTTTTTTTTTTTTTTGGGATTTTAGGTATTGATGTTTTTTGAGTTTTTTAGTTGATTTGATTGTTTCGATTGTTTTTGGTTTTTTTTAATTTATCTCTTATTGTATGAAATGGTTTCCTTTGACAAACGATGTGATTTCAAAATTTACTGAAGTCAAATGACAAGCTTTGTTATTTATAGGTGATATTATACATCATTGACATAAAATAAAAATAAAATATCAGAAATTATATTACAACAGATGGTTATGAGAATTCAATTTTTTTTTAAGAATTTCCTTTCATTACTTTGTCAAATATACGTACAGTATTATTTAATTTTTTTTCTTTTTCAGAAAGAACCAGGTTGATAATTAAAAAAATATAACAACTTGATAAATAAATCAGTAATAATATTAATTGATTTCCTTATTTTCAATTTTTCTAACAAGTCAAAAGACGATTGTTCTTTTTTAGTCATTTTACCATCTTTATTACCAGTAATAAAATCTCTAGATCATATAAAACCTTTTTCTGCAATGAATATCATACAGACTACATATAATGACAATAAAAGCGTATTTATTTATCAAAATATTGTAATCGATTTACGTTTTCCAATTAACTCATATTTCCCGCTTCACATCCACAAAAACAATACAAACTAAAACTAATACAGCCACCCCGTAACAACATCCACTAAACCGACTATGAAACTTGCACACAAATTAACCTTCGAAGAACAGCGCCCACACAATACAGCAACACCGAAATCAAAGACCTCCCTCGATTTATACGCCTGTCGAAAAGGCGCATAAAATTTTAATTAAAAACCGAACCGTCGATTTTTTCCGCTCGCAGTGGTGTGGGTCCGTCCAGGAATTCCCGGTCCCGGCCCGGAGGCTATTCGACCGCTTAATGTAGTGGCAAGTCTACTACTTTGGGTCTAAATTGAAAACGGTTACCGTTAGTCCTTAATGTGTTTAATTAAATTTAATATTTCTCGTTGGAAATTGAATCGGCTGCGCGGGGGGGTCCCGAACGAATTTACTGCGCATATTAAACGCTCTGTTAACGCGATATAATGGCCCCACGTTCGAAAATCGGTCATCTTGCCAAGGTAAGTTCGTCAAATTGGTGATTCAGTATCTTAAAAAGTCGAAATTTATATAATTGAGTGATCGTATTTTATAATAAATAGATTTTAATTCGATCGATCCGAAAAATTCATTGATTTATTTAAAATAGTATTATTTTAATATACACACACATCAATATAGACATTCTAAATCAGATTAATTAATTTAATTTGTTGAAGGAAATGTAGGTTGTGTTGAAAAAAATACAACAAGAACGCGAGTCAATCACAGTCACGGACACGCGCCTGCAAACTTCTTCCACGGCATATAAACAAGGACACAAATTAGAAGAAGCAATCAAGTCGGAAACAAGGTTCAAAGTTTAAACCCCATCGGACTTTCTTAATAAGCGAGACGAAGTAAATTAGAAGAGCGAACAAGCCTCCCTCAACATCCACCAAAAAAAAAAGCGGGGTCGACATAATTAAATATAAAAATCTAGTTAGACACACAGACTCCCACACTCTTTACAGCTTATGAAAGATTCCCAAAACTTTAAAAAAAAAATTCAAAGCACAAATTTAAATATGCATTATTAAAATCACAACATCAAACAATACTTTTTAAATTAACTAATATTAAATAAAAATTGACATTCTAAAAAATCTTTTGATAAAAGATTGAGACGCTGTCGTCTCTAAGAGGTGTTCTAGTCATTCTAGATTTTTTTCATTTTTATTTAAAAAAATCCCCTAACCCCTCTAGGGGTAAGGGCATACCTATCGGCCGGAACGTTTTAGCGGAGCTTTATTTTTAATTGGTTTTTCCTGTGAAGCTGGAATCGTTCGCTTTGATGATGAAGTTGAGGGAATTTTCACCCTTGTGTACGTCTTCTGTGAGGTGGGCGAACATTTACGGGGTGAGATCTCAGTGGGCAGGGTTGAAATATTTTCTTTTCAAGCCACTGTTTAGACGCTGAAATATTTTTCAGCGTTGCTTTGTTTCATCTCCAGCTTTTATATATAATATAAGTAATGCTCGATTTTTTTAATATTAAAAAAAATACACTTTCTCTTTATTAATACAAATTTTTAATTAAAAAACACTCTATACAAAATATCGTTGAAATTTTCTAATCCGTGAATATGAAATCAAAAATGGCGCGATTCAAAAGCTCAACAGCTTACGATCGTTTAAAACCCGCTCGATTGTCAATTAATGCCGCGCTCACATAAACCGCCATAAACCGTATATTATACGAAACCGATAAAATTTCGAAATTTTATAATCTCAAATCGTTATCGTGCGTACAATGAAGGGCGACTCTCCAGCTTTTGTATGGGACGCGGTCGTAAAAACGGGGACTTATATCACGTCGGATGAAAGAGGAGTGCTCAATCAAAATCCACTTTTTACTAAAAGATATATAAATTAACATTTTTTACATCAAAATATTTGATCGATAATATTCTAAATTTTTCCAACCAATTTTCGAAAACTCAATCTCATATTTGCATCGGAAACTTTATCGCATATGAAAAATATATTTTGACATCAAATTTTATATCATACCAAATAAAAAGTATATTACCGTATCTAATCATAAATATTATTCGTTATAAATTCGTTTATATGGAGATTGCGAATTTTGATTCGGCGTACTTCATATACGCGCGCTGTCTATTAAACGGGACGGGCGTCGAACGTTCTCGAATAAATAATATATTATTATATTATACTTTATTGTGAGACGAGAAGCTCAATAAAGCGTGAAGCGCTTCATAAAACGGGCACGTGTTAAATGGAAGACCAGCAAAAGCGCTACGTTGCTTCTCGAAATGACAAATAGATGGAATGAGAAGTCGAAGATAGCTTTTGACAGTTCATTTCAGATATGGACGTGTATATTAAAATTATGGTTCCTTAAAATTATTTTATTTTTTAACTCTATGAAATGTCGCTTAATAATAAAATTCATATTTTTTCGTATATAAAAAAGTATGAAAACTATTTTATGTTTAATTTACAAAAACTTAATTGAATTGCTTCATATTTCAGTAAACTTAAGCAGATATTGATAGGTATTTTCTGTATTATGTTATTATATATTTGCAACTTTGCCGTATAATTTGTGATGCCATGGGAAAATCGATGAGCTTTTAATCCATCAACGGTCGAGCTTCGAGACAGTCGAACTTTGATAATCCCGAAGCCGTTTGCGCAATAATCCTAGGCGATACGACACCAAACATATAAAACTATAATACATTGACCGTTTTTATATTCAAATACTAAAATAAAATAAAACGTTATTATTAAATATACTGTATAAATATTTTTATTTCATCCATATTATTGTACATTGCTATATCCTTGTTATTATACATTAATATACAAACATTAGATCACGTCACTATGAGTAAGTATCATCATTAAAATCCCTGATGCTTCAATATATAAAATCTTATTTACATATTTTTAAAAAGTACTGCAATCATCTTGCATCTTATTAACGTACACAAAACAAATAACCTAAATAATTCAATATAAAATTTTGTGAATTACAAAAAAATATTTTTGAATTCATTCCTATGACCGAACGCTCAAATCGATTCATTTTTTGAAACCAACCAACCTTTGAACAAAATAGAACTTCATCACAAGAACAAACACCATCCAAAGTGATATACAAACAAAATGAGATCAAACTACTTCAATTTAACGTAATGGTATATTTAAATACGTCGCAATACCTATTTGTTTAACATTTGCCGACTAAACACGTTAGCGCATTTTACTCCCAAATTAACCAGGGCGCGCGCAAATCGAAAGCGGAAAAGTGGGCTTTTTTGCGAAAAACTGCGGAAGAAAAAAACCGCGTCGAGCAAAAGAGAAACGCCAGAAATTTCTCTCTATTTTCTCTCCACTTTCGCGCGCGTACTACATACATAAAAACATGGCAAAGTGAGCTTTCCGAACGCCGGGGCTAATATTACATTCGCGTTGTTAAATCTCTTCGCGATGCGTGAATTCGCTACGAGTTATCTCACGGCCCCCCTTTCCCGTCGGTTGTTCAGATGTTCTCAAAGTGTGTGAAAACTGTTGTGGTGATGGGTTTTTTTGCCTGGGTTAAGTCGTACAGGGTTTATTTTGTGTCGTGTTGAAATATGCGATCAGTATGATGATGGTGTTGATGTTAATTGTTTATATTAAGGTTAAGTCAGTAAAACTGAACTATTAAGTCATAAGTCATTTATTGAATCGGTGAAAATAAATCATGAGAAAATTTCGGGATAAAAATAAAATCGAATAAAATGTTCAGCCACGAAATTGGTGTCTTAGTTACGTGACTTTTTACCAATCGAGCGCATTTAAATTAATATATACAGTGCTAAAAATAAATTTTCATTAAAAATTAAAAATTAAATCATTCGATTTTTTCTATATTTTCAAAAATATAATCATACTTATCGTGTTACATACAACCATGGCCAAATTATACTTATGAAACTTATGTCAAAATATATCACTCAATCTTGATATATCGAAATCAATTATTTAAATACCTTGACTTTACACACATTACACCTCAAATCAAAAATAAAAACAGCATATTTTATATTTTTGGAATCATTTACATATACAAAGCTGAATTTCACCTTCCCCATGAAAATCCTTGCTACAACTGTGCATACAACTTTTTTACAAATCAACCATTAGTGCAATACAATGGCGTAACATCCTATTTATTTCCAATATCATTATTTCATCCTATCTATATTTTCAAAATCACTATCAAACACGACCTATCACCGCACCGCAATTCCTCATTTATTTCCATCACCCATCTAAAGTAAAACTTTAAACTTTCACACCGACACCCGTCAACCACAACAACGTCTAGGGGCCAATTTTTTTTTCCAACATCCCCCACAACCCCCGACATTACACCGCCGCCAACACTTCACCCACAAAAACCTACATTCTTCAAAAGAGGATCATAGAAATAATGACGACATGATCTCCCCGTCTTCAACGCCCCTCTTCGCCCACAACCGGCGCTCATCAAACCCGACAGCCGCCGCTCTTTAACGGGGGTCATCCGACGATAAAATAACGACGACGACACGATTTTCTATTATTTTTTTCCTTCCCGATTTCGCGTTTTCAATTTCGCGGACCGCCCGCCGCTTAACGGCACACCAGCTCTTTATTAGAGGGATCTTTATGGCGCGACCCGCGCATAATGGCGACACAGTCTAAGAGACATTATCGGATATTGTGGAAAATATTACATTCCGCCGTTAAATTCGATGTTACGGCCGTAATTAAATCGTCGAATCTCGAGCGGGAGACGGACAACAGTTTTGACCCGGTCGTAAAGAGGGGGGGCGATTCGTTCTTGTCGATATTGGATTCGCTTTTTATCGGATTGGATTTTATTTTGAGCGTTTGTCTAATTTTTGTGTGCGAGTCTCGTTAGGGGTTGCGAGATCGTTAACCGCCGCCGTTTCGCTTCACGTTCAGCCCTCTTCAGATATCGGTGCGGGATGGTTCCGTGTTTTATCGGCAACATCTGGTCGAGGGGAACCGAACCGCTGGAACCGCTTAGAAAAATGAAAAATAACGGCTTTTAGTGGCGGTAAGTTTAACTGTCTTCGACCACGGCACATTTTATGGCTGACCGCTAATGGATTTCCAGAGAAACTTACGCGAGCTCGTTTTATGTGTGATTTTATTTCAGATTTTTTTTTTGACGCATGTATTGTAAGCGGTTTGTATTCTTATTTCATCACCATCCACTGCTAAATAAAAAGTTCTCCAATCATTTCAATTTTTTTTTCTATTTCAAACGATTGTACACATACCGCCCCCGGACATAAACCCCCCCGTAAAAAAACTCCTTGAACATTAACCGCCCCGTGCAAAAATCCCGTTTACAATCAACTCTTAAAAATTAAATTACTTTAATATAGTAATAAATAAATAATAATTAATCTATATGGCAATATACGGTGTGTGATCTTTAAAATATACAATTTCTAGCTTTCTTATAAAAATAAAAATATTAAATCAATGAATTTACGATTTTAATGATTGATATAAACCTTGTAGTAATATAAATTATTTATTGTAAATATTTTAAATAAATAAATTAGTGTTGATTTTGACCATTGTATTTAAACACTGACTTTTTTTTATAAATCTTAATAACAATTTATATAAAACTTTCGACAAGATTTAATTGTCACGGAAGTTTCTACACGAGAGGATTAATGTCCAGGGGTTTTTTTATAGGCGGGCTTAGGTTCGAAGGGTAAATTTATCCAGGAGATATGTGACCTGATACCATTTCAAACATCTTCATTCAATTTATTTCAGACATATTTTTCATTTCATCCATCTATTTTCTTTCAATAATTTTAATTTTAATCATCCTACTACTATTCCAATACATGACACCCATTACTTTAAACATAATTTTTATCACTTTTTTACAAATTCGCTCAATTCCTGAAATTTTTACTACCACAAAATGACAATATCATTTCGTACATCCATTTAACACCTCGACCCGCCAGAACTCCAATCACAACAGACGAATTCCACGAAAAACGTCGAGGTTCGACACGTCTAAACCCGCTCAGTAAAATGTTGAACGTATAAACGTCGCAAAAACAGCTCTGTATCGCGAATTCGAGCATATATCAAAAGGGGAAATTTCATAAACGCGGGCAATTCCGCGGAAAGGCGCGTTCGCGACAAATATCCTGGCGGGTCGTTTTCGAGCCTCGGCAAGGATACGGAGGCTCGATATTCCTCGGGAGTGGCTTTGGTGTGGGTGCGTGTGTTCCTTTCGACAAAGTTAAATCATAAGAGACGTGTCGGCGACGATTCAAAAGTGAAATCCTACGAGAAAACGTGGATCCTCTCGAATACGTATGCGCGACACGTATTTCCTACTGCTGCTTACTAATTTGCCTACTTTTCATTTTGATATGACATACCTATACTGTGTTGTATAAACTATTATAATATTTGTTTTAGAACAATTAGTTTTGTTTTAATTAAATTTCTTCGAATCGGAATTGTTTCGATAGAGCAAATTTTTGGAAATGAACATAATTGTTCAGTCAAATGAGGTTATTATTAATATCGAATATATATACTTGTCAGAATTGTTGTTTTTTTTTTCTTATTAAAATTATTGAAATTTCGATAATTTTTTTATGAATGGATTTTGTTAATTCAACATAATAAGAATAAGTATTCGCTTTTTTTCGTTTACAAGAAACTAATATTTATTAATGAGGCTTTCTTTTTATATGAATATAAAAAAATTACGATTAATTTTGATAATTATTAAATTTTCAATACGAAAGTCTATAAACAAACATAATATGAATATATTTTACTGGGTGGCCCAAAGATGTAGAAAAAGCTTTAAAATGATGATAGATCATGTTATTTGGAACAATTTTAACCAAACATACCTTAGTTCAAAGTATTATATGATAGTTTTAAAGTAAAAAAAAAATATAAAAAAACTAGCCACCAGTAATTTCCCGATAACTTATCATGTGTTTCTAATAGTTTATAGCTGATAAAGATTTTTGTATTTTTATTTAAAGATTAAATACATAGTAAACAAACAAAAAATGAGGTTTTCCTGTTATATTATGTTTCGTTCGGGAATTATTTATGTGCAAGTAAAAGTTTTAGATTTTTTCTTAAAAATCTAAAAAACAATAATAACTCAAAAACTATGATACTTTAGACTGAAGTATGTTTAGTTTAAAATATTTAAAATAACATAAACTATATATTCTTCAAATCTTTACGGAGACCTTAGGATCATCCTATATATCTTATCGCTTTCCTCGTGACTGAAGGTCGCTACCGTCCAATTATTTTTCTTCCATAATATTATATTATATAAATACAAGAGTCAAAAACACATATTTCGAATCAATTAAATCAAAATAGTTCGCAACATATCAAACCCCATATATTTATAATTAATTTTTCCAAAAAATTACACATAAAATGATTACATTTTCATTACCATTTTGACGATTTTCGGTGGTCCCACGCGCATAGATACGAGCACGTAATTGAAGCTGCGCAATATGATTATGCGAACGAATTCGCCTTGCTCGAATACACAACAGGCCTCATTTAAATATTCATACGGAACGACAAATTTAAATTCATGCCCGATTCGCTATGAAATTTGCAACCGCTATTTTAGTTTTACGACGCTGACCGAAACGCTGAATTATTTATCCCGGTCCGTGTCCCGGTAACTGGACGCGGGATTTTCGACGGCCGAAGCTGGTAACGGCACTCGAAAAAGTTCCTTGTATATTTCATCCTCGGTTAAAAACGGAGATTTGAGCTTTTTCGCGCCGAGTGTTTCAAGATTTCGACAATGTCGAAAGATATACACTCGCTTCGGTTGACTGTTGGCAGCCGGCTATAAACTTGTACAATAAATTCCGCTCGATTTGGTACGAAACCAAAAGTTTATGATCCGAAAATGCGATAGGAGTCCGATCAGAGGCGCCGATACATTCGACCGGATCCGCGAAAAATCCCGGAAAAACCGATCCGAAGGAAAATCGGCTCTCCGAGAAAATCGTACACATTCCGCTTTGACGGCGCTGTTGTCTTTTGTTTATATATTAGATCTGCTTCGGCGCATTTTGGTATCGAACAATTGACAGTGTGAAGATTAAAACTGTGTTAGAATATATTGTTTATTTGATATTTTTATACCTAGGTATTTAACGTGTATATTCATTAATTTTGGATTATGCTTAACGAAATATTGGTAACGAGATTTTTATGCTCTTGTTAAGTCCTATGCTTCGTTATAACCATCGTTTCTATGTAAATTGATCCATTATCATAAATTTTGTACTATTTTCGACTATAAATTAATTTATATAATCACCTTTTGAACACAACAAAATATATTTGGAAAATACATATAATATACAACATTTACAAATAAAATAAATGGACTGAAATAAGATATATACAACTTGGACCGCACAAAAACAAAATGTACTCAAGTTTTCTACGAAAATTCAATTGTAAAAGTAGATTTCTATTTGAATTTTCCACATTTTATCGTGGGGGTACAAAAAGTGCATATATCTTCGTTGCCTCGCATGTTTGTGGTGTTTTTCTCTTGCACTTTCCCGGATTCCACTGTTAACGTTTTTCCTCGTGCACGAACGTTTTTCGAGCGAGTTTTCTTTTCGACGTCTGCGAGTTGATTCCCTTTCGTTGTAATAAATTAATTCAGAAAATGCACGAGATTCCGTTTCCGATGTAAAAAAACTCAATTTATTTACGTCGGACGAGTCCAATATAGTTTAATCAAAAATTCCTCGGTTTAACACTATTCACTTTTCGTTCGCTTTTTATATCCTTTAATACTTTAGAATGCTATAAATTGCGTCGTTTCGTTTAAATGACCCGTTTTTCTTGTCGACGACTACTTTTCAAATTGAAAAATTTTCTTTTGTTTATTGCCTTGTATTATATAGTACAAATGAAAATTTCATTATAATTTTTTTTAGAATTGGAATTTGATATAAAAATTTCAATTTTACAAATCAAATACCGATTGTAACGAATTTTTCGAACAAATTTCAATATTACTACAAAAATTACACCCAATCCTCTTTTTATATAACACGATTCAAAAAAGAAGCACCGATTGTTTCTTCACTTTAACACGGTATTAAAAAATGGATTATTATGCCACAATTTTAAGGTTCAGTATAGGCAGAATACAATTATAATTATTAAATAAAAATTTCCGACGATTTCACAAGGCGAAATTTTTCCGCGTTTCTCATCAAGTACCTATACTTGAATGGAAGATCTATTCAAATATAATATAATCATATATTTTTTACACGATAGTTTCTGGAACATATCCCCCGTGTAAATAGAGGATTGGGAGTAGGTAATTTTAACATTTACAAACGTTTTGCGAACTTCAACCACCTTCCCATAATATATTTGAACATACTCCCCCACAAATCAAGATCTACCAATTCCCAGACATCCCGACAACCCACCATCTTCCTCCCGGTCCTCAGCCCATCGACAAAAACACAACCCGGATTCGATTTTTTCCCCGAATCGAAACGTGACACGCGGCAACTACCCTCCGCCGATGGTGTACGCCCGGCTTAAGCCCGCGTGACACTATTATTCGCCAAAGCCGGCGGTCCTTTGACATGTGTCCGGCAGAGCTTTCGGGACACACTTAAGCTTTCGGGGCTTTCCCGTGTCCGTAATATTCCGTCGGACCCGTCTCGCTTTATAATTGTACGTCGGTTCGAATTTCGCGCGGCCGAGAGTCCTCCTGCGCCCGCGTGACAAGTAAATGCGAGTGTTTTCAGGGAAAAAATGGCGGCGGGGTGTGTATGGGGTGGAGATGATGTCGGGATTGGAGGGGTTCGGGTGTGTTTGGGTTCGGGATGGGTTTTGATTCGTTGTTTTGTGTGTAAATTTTGGGAATGGTCGTTCTTTATGATATATGTTGGTTCAATTAGATTTTGGTTAAATATATTTTAATTTAAAGAATAGTTATATTTTATTGTATGAGCCGTTGTTTTTGAAAGCGGTTTAAGTTGTTAATGTTGTTAGTTTGTACATATTTAATCAAAATGTACAAGCTATTTTATTTTTTTTTAAATGGACTTATACCAGTTTCAATAACAGTAGCTCCTACTTTTCTGTTATTTCTACTTTTTGTTTTTAATAATATTTTCTTTATATTGATTCAATTTCGTAACTGATACACTGCTTTAAAATAAACGATTCGTTTTCATAACAAACAACTTGACTTAAAGGAACTTCAAGTTTAACATTTTCCATAATCCCCAATAAAACTTTTATGCTTTTACTTTTGCTTTATTGAACTAAAATTATAATGAATTTATTTTTTCATCAAATTATTCTTCTTACAAAATATTGAAAATTTTTACGGATCTACGTAATTCAATTATATAATTTATCTACATATACAGTTAATCCTTTTGAAATCATTCTATTTCTTTTAAACAATGAACAAATCGTTATATGGATAAGAGCTAAAGATGCAATCACCGGTAATTTACCGAAATAAAAAAATTCCATTTCATTATTTTTGAAAAGTAGGTTTTTGTAAGTGTTCAGTTCTTTTTAAATACTTTTTTTTTTAAGTATTTTTGGTTTTACTGTTTTTTCGACTTTTCGTCATTTTTCCGTTTTTTTTTCAAAATTTATTTTACCAATAATTAGAATTTTTACCGAATTAACGTTGAATAAAATTGTCGATAAATCTGATATCCTTATACGTGACTGCGTATTGATTAATCTGTCTAAAGATGATTTCCAATATATGATCTATTTAAAATTCGATTTGATCCCAATATACTGCATCCAAATAACAAAAAAAACAACAACAAACCATCTTACATCATCAGAAAACCCTATTCAATAATTTCAATTATTAACACCTCAAACAAACACCTTCATACATAAAAAAACACCCTCCTTTTTATAAAAAACACCAATCATCTCCTACACAACGTCCTCCACGCTCGCACAACAACCCCAACGCATCCTGAATAAATAACATCCTCACTATCCCCAGCCTGCGTCCAAGAACCAACGACACCCACCATAATCAAATAACAAGAAACACACACACACACCCAATATTTTTCACCTTTTATTCGCCGACGACAAAGGACGCGATCATTGACTCCGCGGGGACGCGGCAAATTTGCGCCCGAGCACTTACCCGACCGTCCGCCGAATGCATCGCTGAAAATTTAAGCGGGTTTCGCCATAAAAGTTTCATTTTGTACAACTTTCATAGACCTGTGGCAATTTCATAATGTCGCCGAGTCTGCGGAGGAGTTCGCGGTGGTCCCCCCGCGGTTCTGTCGCTGGAAATAATCGAGTAAATCCTTTATGCTTTTGATGGTTTTTTTATGTTCATTTTCTTTTTTTTTTTGTTGGTTAAATGATTTTATTTTGTTAAGATGGTGTTTTCATGGTGCTTTCGTGTTATGTAGTATTTATTGATTATGGTCGTTCTTGGTCGCTTGTTAATAATTATATGGCAGGTAAAATTTATGTATAATTGATATAAATGAAATTTAGTACTATTATACTTTGACTGTATTGATTGACAAGGATTATCGTTAATTTTTTTTCAATTTTTTAGTCGATTCGGTTGAAACGACTGTTTGAAAGTCAAAAACTGAATATAATATAACATGACAGAAATAATTTCTTTTCGACAACGTCTGCCGGGTTCAGCTAGTTATTAATATTATTCTGTTAATTTATTATATTTACATTTCTTCTTCATCTTACTTTTTTATGAATTTTATTTATTTATAATAATAATTAATATTATTGTTGTTGTTGTTGTTGTTGTTGTTGTTGTTGTTGTTGTTGAGACTACATACAAACTATTTCGTATGAGAACAAAAAAATTGAAAGTTCCAGCTTGATCCAAATGAGGACCTGGACAGGATATGGGCTTATTAATTTTGATTTGTTTTTGCTTAATTTTATTTATTTATTTATCAAATACTATATTTTTCCGAAATTTTTCCAATATTTATCAGTTAAAACAAAAATATTCTCCTTTAACATTGACCCCACATCATTTCCACTATCTTATCTGATCAAACGTTTCACACAACAACGTCTAGACATATCTACGCATCTCAAACACCCGAAAATTATTCCCGAAAAAACCCATCCATTAAGACAACCCGGTCCAAAAAAAATCCTTTCAGCCATCAACGTCTTCGGCGCCATTTTCGCACGAGCATTTCGGCCGTAGCGAGACGGATATTCGGCCAGGAGCTGTCATGAATAATTCACCCGCACTTATTCAAAATCGGCCGAATTTCGAGATACAATCTGGACGGAGTTTTTTTTTCCCGCGATACCTAGCACGAAACGGGTCCGAGCAATGGACGAGCGTTTACCATTTTTATGGCCAACCTGTGCGCGCATGGTCATGGCCGCGTTATTGCGCTTATGTATTTTACTTTTGAAATATTCGAAAAGAGGGGGATATTTTTTATATCGCTCATATTTAGTTTTTGATACGATTTTTTGCACTTGTTAATTTTCAGACGTCTAAAAAAATAACCAATTTATTTTTTCGTTCAAATTTTAATATTATTTTGATACGCTTTATGTCGCCATCTATATTCGTGTACAATATAACGAAACGAACCCTTAATTGGATCTTTGTTATAATTAAATTAAATTTACGAATTTCGAAATATCCAAAGGCTCCTTTTATTTTTTTGCAAATATGCAAAAAGTTGTTACAGTTAATATAGGCTTGTTACGCGCACTTTCGCCGCACAACATATTTTTCGTCGGGATTAATTACAATATTTACAAAATATACAGCCGCCGAATGGAACACGCCAAACTTTGGCCAAACTAGACAAAATTTATGGGGGTCATTTAAGCGTTAAACTTTCTTACACTTAAAACGCGAAAAAGCGGTCGTTTTAATAAATATGTGGGCAACGCGAATTATGGGGTACGCAATTTTTCGGCCGCAACGTGGTCACGTCATAAAGTGGTGTGTTGTTAAATTGAATTTTAATATTTATTGATTTCTTTAATTTTTAAGTATTTTAAAATTAAAAATTCCAATCATTCATTAATATTATATAATTTCAAAGTTAAATTTTCATTTATGAATTTTTTTTTCAAACTATGTTTTCTTGAATAAGGAAAATTTTCAAAGCCTTTTACGATCGTAATTAAAGAAATGACATTGTAAAAGTTAATCTTTTAAATCTCAAAACAAGTATGAAATCGTATAGTTTTATATGGTTCTAAATAGGTTATCTTTCGTAAACATAATTCGGTCTATATATTATATAAAATTATATAAGAACTTTATTATTTATAATGCAAAAATTTTATTATATAATTTAAAGGTAGTTTTATCGAAAACATCAATTCTCAATAATCCCCATACAAAATAAAATAATATTTTTCAACAATAAATTAACATTTCATATTCTTCTTATGAAAAAATTGAGATATTTTAATTAACAGTATCGAAAATATCTCATTTACACTCAATTACAATGACACGTACATTAACCACTAAATTCGCATCCAATCGCAAAAATCAACAATATAAACCCTCAAACAACCCGTCAATAACAACGAACCACTCAACTGACCGCACTCCCTCGAACTTCACCCATCCAAGCCCATTGTTCCGTCGGAACAATTTCATTTATATCGGCGTCGAAGCGTCCTCTTTTTCCGTTCGTATAATATTTCGCAATAAAATATGAAGAGTTCAATTTAAACTTTCGCGGCGTCCCCGGGGGCTTAACGTGTACACGTATTTGCGCGACGCTTCCCAAAACTTCGACAATTTAATTCGTCGACGATATTTATGGGCAAGCGTGACGCTTTTTTCGATACGGCCGTAAAACAACGGTGGAGCGTTGAATTATTGGCGACATCGCTCGGAAATTATCGCTTTATACTGAGAACTGTGAGGTGTTTTCTTTTTGGTTGGTGAGAAGCGCATGTATTATGTGTAGATTTTCGTGAGTTGTTTTGTGGTTGTTGGTGTTTTATATTGTAAGAATTTATTCGTAACCAGTGACGTCATAGACAAATAAGGCAATGACTAGTGACGGAAATGTCTGCAAATTAAATTTTGAAATTATAAAAAAAAAACGTTCGTTTGATTGTTTTTCGGATTAAGCTTATGACATGAAAATATAATTTAAAATATGTATTTATAATATTAGAATTATTATTTAAAAAATCGTTTGAAATTTGAACCTTATTTTTGGAGAAGATAACATTTTGAAATTTACTATACAATGGCACATTGTCTCAATGTACGTTCAAATTCTAATTTTTTTATTTTTTTTAAAATGCATTTGAAACAAGTAGTCAACACGTAAAAATGTTCAAAAAAAAATTAAAATTGAAAAACTTTAACCCCCTATAATAACGTGAAATTTATCTTGACATTATAGGGGGGTTTACTGTACTGTGAACTGCTTATAACTGGTGTGCAATTGTTGCTGTATTCAACTGTCGAGTACCTAACTATCATACATGTATATTCAACTGTAGAATAGTTTATGAGTTCATTTTTTGTTATGTTAGTGCAATTGTCGATTAATTCAATAGATCATTTTTTACTATGTGCAGTTGCCGCTGTGTTCAACTTTCGTACGTGAAAAAGTCATGTATTGTTTCATTGTGTGATCAATTTCCATAGAACTAAAAAGGTAATGATTTGATCAAAATAGTGAAAAAAAAAAAATTTATTATACTTTTGAAAATCAAAAGATTTAACTTAATAGCATTAAATTATTATTTCAAAAAAAAAGTAATTCTCAATAATTTTAATACATAAATCAAAATCAATAAAACATAATTACATTCATTTATAAATACCTTTCTGATAAGAAAAAAATCACCTCTTCAAAAAACCAAACCATATTTCCAACAATTCCCGAAAAAAATCATTATTTCATCAAAAAAAATTGAACAATTCAATCATAACACGTCAAAATAATTCCGATATTATTAAATAAACCGCACTATCAATTACCCGATCCCGTCCGAATAAAACGTCACATTTTCCCCATTCGATATTCATATAATACGTTTTATACGCGTTGTCGCTCCGGCATTCGACCCTTGGGGGTCACGCACAATAATAATAACCGATGGGATTTTTCCCGCGCCCGCGTCAAAATATTTTGCGACCCATTATTTACGGCCATAATGCCGAACGCCCGTCCGAACGGAAGGGAAAAAGAGAGCACGTCACACGCGAAACTGACAAAATGGCCGACGGCGGGTGACAAAATGGCGGCAGAGGCGCGCCGGACAAAAGTATGATAGATGCCTAATTTAAATTCCTGCGACGGGGAAACAATAAAGCCGTATTGATTCGGAGCATCAATCATTCGCGAGGTCCTGCGGGACCCACAGGAGAGGTCAACCGTGTTGGTGTGTTTTTTTTTTTTAATCCGATGGTGATTAGTTTTGTTTTTGATCATTTGGAAGGAAATCTTTTGAATTGGGGTTTTTAATGTTTTTTTTTGTGATAAATTTTTTTGAATAACTGCTTAACAGAATTGAATTTTTTTAGTCAGTTGAATTGAAATTTTATAAAATTTTCATTCTTTGAAAAATTATTGAAAATTTTTAATTTTAGAATCATTATTTGCATTTTTTTGTTGTATTTGCAAAAAAATTTTTGTAATGTGCTATCGATCATTTTAATCACTTTTTTTATCGAAATTGTATCCTAAATAATTTAATTCTAAGAAAGCTTATATTCTGAAGTCAATCATTACAAACACATTTATCTATTTACTAACCACGCCTCTAGGAGGGTCAGATTTACCAATATTTTTTTACTAATTATTGGTTAACTGGTAAATTATTGGTATATTTAATTTTAAATAAAAACCAGAAAAAATACTAAAAAGCCGAAAAAGACGTAAAACCAAGAACACTTTTCAAAAATATTCGGAACAAAAAAATATATTTACCAGTAAATTTCTGATCTTTTACTTGGGTGATTAACCGCTAATGTTATCTTTGCATGTCACATATTGCTTATATTTAATGATCAGTGAAAAATAGATGACAAATTGATTAATTTATTTGAAAACATAACAGATTTTTCACATTATATGAAGCTTTATAAAAAAATAGAACTTTTGAAGTCAATTACGAAAGTATTTTTTACAAAAAAATTTAATATAAAATAAAAATTATATACTTGAAATATCAGATTTATCGATCCAATTTATTGGATCGCCCATTTTTGAATATTTATGCGGAAAAATGAATTAATGTTGAGGTTCCCTTTTAGCCAGAGCCCGCTAAAGCCACAACAAAAGCCCGCTTTTGCCGCGGACGGCTTATTAATTCCCGGTGACACTTTTACACGTGACTCTTTCTATGCGGAAATTTAATTTGTAATATATTACATAATTTTTTTTTCAAACGCGCCAAAAAAGTATATAAATGTACGAACGCGATGAAAGCCCTGATTTATGGACGGCCCGGGGAAAAATCGGACGCCCTTTAGCAAGTCACTGTTGAGTTTTTGTTTTGCGCTCTAATTATGCATACGAATCCCCTATTCGTTGTCGGATGCAATTATTATTCATTAGAAATCAAGGTTTTAAGCGAATTTTAGTTTCGAGCAGAATTCCTCGGTGATAAATGAAAAGCATTCATTAGTCGCAGTACCACTGTGATATTAGCAACATTGCGATGATGAATCGGTGAGAAACTAATTAGTGTAACAATGCTTTATTAATTGTACTTCTCGGCTTACAAAATTGACTTCATTTCGTATCAATTTCTCAATTTATTTATCTCAGTACTTATTTAAGGAAACACGATTCCGACTTAATTCATCTTGTTATTTTCTCGGTGAACAATTTCACTCGACAATTTCAATGTTGCGAATTTAATAGATCGAATTTCAAATTTATTCTTGAAACTATTTACTGTGAAAATTTATTTCCTGGAAACTTTTATTTTGAAATTAACCGACGTAAGTGTTAATATATATTATATATATAATATTATCATTGTTTGATATTTCACATATTCTTTTAATGTGCCAACATACATATTCTTCGACTCCAATTGAGAAACACTTTCGACACTCACATATTCTTTTTGAAAACCGTACAAACAATGCGAAACGGATCCGCACTAAGAAACATTACTCCGGAATCGATAGAGAGAACAACGCTCGGTTTTTTTTTTCGCGAAACTGAAAGCCTTCCAGAATACACGAATATACACTATCGAACACATACGAGGCCTGCAAGGCACATATACCTAATATAAATCGGAGCACAGGGCAACATTACTTTCAGGTCGGTCGATTGTAGGACACGGGGGGCGTTCCCTTGTTACGGAAAGGAGGTGAACGAGGATTATTTATCCCCTAATAATACAGTTTTCGGGATCGGAACGTATACGGGGGGATATATTCGAGGAGGCTAATACCATTAATTAATTACTTTCATTACTTTCTCGATAACGGTCGGCGAGCCGACAAAGTTCACCACAGGCCCACGTATGTAATGGGATATTATATGTGAACTAATTGGTCTGTTGAGCAAGAGATCCCGTGTCCCACTTTCGGGCGTCGGCTTTAAACTTCGACGTTTAACTTCGACGTGGAAACTTCTTCTTCGGCTCCTTATTCTCGAATGTTCGTTTGTTCGTGTGTGTAGATCGATTGGTGATTGTGTGCGTTTATAGGGTTTCCTCGAAGTTGATATTTTCGTTGTATGAGATGTTAAGGGGTTGATTGCATGTCGGGTGTGCTTTAATGAAATATTCATCGGTTTGATTTTATCTGGATTGTTTGTTTAACATATATATTAATGAATTGAATGTTGATTTTGAGATCGAGGTCGATATTATATTTGCAAAGAGCATTTTATTTTTATATCAATAAGAGAATATGTGAATACATTTATTATAAACATTGTCGAATCCTATGATTCCCAATAATTATTTCATTTAAGTGATAAGTGATGCGGTTAATATACGTATACAATTTCAATAACTTAACACAATTCGTTCAATTTTTTTTGCGTTATCCGAACTCCTCGCATAATTTTCACAATAAATCTAAGCTTTCGTTAGTATAACATTATTAAAATCTTTTTTTAATATAATAAATATTATATATAATATATTGCAAATAATAATGATAATGATAGTTTCAGTATTGAACTACTTAAGTTACATTTTTTCTTATCGACTAATGAGTACACATGATAGAGAAAATACGCCCAAAACTTGCGATCATATCGAAAAACCTTCCCATATATTCATATAATACTACATAACATAATGATAATGATGATGATACACAAAATAAACAAAAAAAATCCACACACTCCAATATATACGAAAATATAAAATTCCAAAAAAAAAACACATCTAAACCACCGAAATTTAACAAAACCCATCCCGGCTAAAACCGGCCCGGAATTTCGACATGACACACTTAACGACTCCACACCCACCCTGTACATATGTTTATGTAATGTAATATATAGATTCGCATACCGGAAGTTGCGGAATATCGGCCGAAATTCGGCGTTGAACTTTTCGCATATTTCACAATATGAACGCGCCGGTCTATGTCGGTTTGTTTTCGCTCGCCGGCTACGTCGAACGGACGCAATGGGTTAACATTTTCATATAAAATAAATATATATGGATGCATCGTAGGTTGTAGTGTTTTGTACAGTTTTACACTTACGTTATGTGTTTGTTCTTACATCCTTCGAAAAATATTGTTGAGAAATACTGACGTTAAATTTTATAAAGTACGATGTTTCCCTTGACCGTTTTCGAACATTAGATGCAGAGTGTTTCAGTATATATTAATTTTTTTATATAAGTATCTTTATCAAATATCATCTATTACAACAAAATTCATTTAATAAACAATCAGTTTTGAAAAAATAGTTATTGATACCTTCAAATGGTCTCGAGATATCTTTAAATTCGAAAAATCAGTATTCAATTAATATAATTATTAATTTCTCTTATATTCTATATATTTTATATACTTGTCAAATGGACAAGTTATTAATTAACATAGCATATCAATTATTTGCATCGTTTGAATATAAGTTCAGTTTTAGTAACATGTTATAAACACAAACTGTCCCAAAATCTCGCCATATCAACAAACCAGAAACTGGGACGCATCCGTTGTAAAACTTCATAATTGTGTCATACTTTACCTAACTGGATATAAAGTTATCAAATTTGCGCAATAAATAATTAACAGGTATGACGTACATCCCTCTTCCTCCTTCTCATGCAAGAAAATTTTCGCATACAATTTTGTTTTTCATAAATCAAATATATTACTTATCATTGATATATTACACAATATTATTTATACAAAATTTTTCTTTTCGTTCTTTCATGGTATGTTGTACATTTGATAATATTAAACAAATTTTAACGTGCACTTTTATCGGTACGCATGGTACATGCGAGATCAGATAAGTCATAAGAATATTATATTTTGTACTTGTCATACCACAAAACGTTCGAAGTAACAAAAAAAACGACCTTCTCAAACGTTTTCCACTCAAATGGTCTTTTTCTCGGACCCTCTTCTAGCTTGAAGCTGATCCCCACCGCTTGTCAAACCTTATCCTTTTCAAACAAATTTCCCATCCGCAAACGCAACATGGCATTCAAAATAATAACGAAAATAAAAATTGAAACAAAGGTTTTTTTCGCATGAAAATTTCGACACGTACCCTCGAAATACCAGATTTTTTTTGTTACTCATAATAAACTGCATCAATGACTCCATTTAGTCAGAAACATCCAATACCGAAGTTATACTATAAATATCATGCTATGATTTTTGAAAAATTCACGAATTGATTTGAAACCATTTGCTGATTGCGTTAACAAATAATTAATAATTAATTATTATTTAAATTATTGAAATACCGTAAGCCTCCATATGACGTCAAGATAGATTCCACATTATAGGGGGTTAAGGTTTTTCAATTTTAATTTTTTTTAATATATTTTTACGTGTTAACTGCTTGTTTCGAATGCATTTGAAAAAAAATTAAAAAAAATGAATTTGAATGATAAAGGGAAGGGGGACTTTATAATAATAATTATTTTCTGATTATTCAAATAAAAATTTACTTTCGAGCCTATAAAACAAGTATAAATGGAAAAATATATATTTCAAGAAATCAAATTTTTAATTGATAAGCTTTCCACGATTTTCAATTATCATTCCATTAACAAAATTCAAACAATTTCAAGCACAGGTTCAAATCCCTCGACTTCCTACCAAACCCATTCATCTTCCATCCTAACGCGAGCGCACGTCCACGAAAACACATCTCCCACCCAAAAACCCAACCACAAAACACCCCTAGCCTCCCCGAAAAAACGCAAATATCTCAAATCGATGAAGCATAGGCGCCAAACAATATTACTTACTTACGTTTCGTAATACTTTACGCGAGATTACTGCCTCGCTACTTGGGTGTTTTACGCGCGCTATACGCGATCGTAAAGGGCCGTTACGCCGTAATTACCGAATTGAACGAGATGTGTTGTAAAATATACGACGAACGACTCTCCCGAGTTTGTCGGTGCTAAAAATTTATTTGCGACGAAGCCGTACCGTTTAAATTTCGCGCCATTCCACCGCCGCGCGGAAGGGTTCGCCGAATTTGATGCGATTCGCGTTTTATTCTCCATATCGATTCCGTTACGGTTGTCTTTTTTTAAGTTGATACTTAAGATGTTGCTGGTGAATGTTTTTGAGCATATGCGTATTTTTATATTGTATATACCAATGATTTGCAGCTGCGAAACGCAGGCATTGCGAAAATTTTAAAGAAAATTCAATGTGTTTATAAAAATGTATGATTTAATTGAAAATAAAGGGAAATTAGTAAAAAATATTAAAATTAAATGGATATTATAATTATTGGAATAGTATTTTTTGAAAAAATGAATGAAATAAAAAATAAAAAAGTCTTTATTTAATAATTATTGAAAAATGGCTATATATGATGGTAATGCTATTAGGGGGATCAAATTTACCGTAATTTTCATCTGTCGGTAATCTTGTATTTTTTTTTTACTGATTAACCGGTAAATAAAATTTTGAATAGTGACCGGAAAAAATAACGAAAAACAAAAAAAAAACGTATAATCAAAAATACTTTCCGAAAAAAATATACATCTACACAACCCAAAAATTTTTCAAAATAGTTCCCAAGTAAATTAACCGATAAATTTCCGTACTATTATTTAGATCATTTATTGATGAACCAGTTTACCAGTAAAGCCTAAATTGAAAGATTTTCCTAGTATCCGATGATAAATTTACATTGCCAAATATAATTTTTAAATTATTTCGATTCCATAATTACAACATCTAAGAAATCAATTTGCTCAAGATTAAATCGAGAAAAACTTAATTATAACACACAAGAACAAATCGTATTTGCATAAACGAATCATTTCGATTCAATTTCATAGCCCGAGAAAAAAAAACTCATCAAATCACGCAAACGAAAAATCTTGCACTCGCCGACACAAAGAAACAGCGTTTCCGCATAATGGAATTAATTTTCAATAACGTCCTACAAATTCGGACCTCGAGAATTTTTCCGAGCGGCTCTCTCCCGTTAATTTTCACTACCACCTCGGGCTCCGTGTAATTTTAATTTTCGCCGAATTATCAACGAGGCGGCCGACCGAAAAGCGCGGGAACGGGACAGGGTGGTCAGTCAACAATTAGCACGGACAAAGATGTTATGACGATTTTTCAGCTCCGCGAGTGCTGTCAGCCGCAGTTTGGCGTTTCATCGTTCTGAAGGCGAAAAATTAGATGTGGAAAAGCATCGGAGTGAACGCCGAGGATGCCCCCCCCCTCGCAGGTCGTGGAATTAAAAGAAGCGAAAGGGACTGAGGGATGAAGAGGCGTTTTTCAAGACAACAAACACTCGGTGCCCCTCCCCGGACGAGGCGAGGCTGCCGGGACTTAATTAAATTATTTCAAATTAAAACAAATCCCGGACTCGAGAGACTCTCCGGGGTGGAGTTTGGATTGTTTTTTGTATTAAATTTGTTTGTTTTTTCGATATTTATTTGCGATCGTTTTATTGTGTGTTGGAGTGGTGGGGGTGATTCGTTTAGGTAGTTTCATCTCATGATATTTTTTTTTATCTTCTGCAAATATTTGTAAAAAACGTTTCGGATTTTATACAAAACATAATTGTTTTTATTTATTTATTATGAAATTCTGAATATTGGTAAATTTTAAATTATATTAGAGTCCAAACATTTACTATAGTTAATGACAGCAAAAATTTTAAACTTTTACCACCTCAACTCCGACAAAACCTAAAATTTTCCAACATTCACAATAATATATAGACCTAAAAACAATTCCCCAACACGCCGCAAACTATTTTTCACCCTTTTCGCAATCACCATATAACAATTATTAAATTCAGTGCGTTATGCGGTAACGAACCCTCGGATCGTTACTTCGACCTCGATTTTCTATCTTATATAATATGATAATATTATTATAAGCGTATGCGAGCGCAACTCGCTCTAAGTATGAAACAATTTGACTAAGTGTGTCCCCAATTCCTCCCACTGGGGGTGGCTTAATAATTTCCTTCGAAATTATCTTCGGGAGGAGGGTAGTTTGAATCGCGACCCTTTTGCGGCAAAGATTACCGGATTATTGCCCTCCAATCCACTTATAATTGTTACTAATCTCTTTCACGAATCTCGCGCCGATTATAGTCGTAAATTTCCCATAGCTCGAATCCCATAACAAATATATTATTACAATATATAAAGGATTGGAAAGTAATAAGATTTTTCTTTTCGCCGTAATTCCGTTTTACGAATAAACAGGTAGTGATCAAAAGATTGCTTTTTATTAATCTATGGTAAAAAAATTAGTTAAAATTTTTATTTTTGCCAAAGTAATTAAAAAAATTCTCCTAAATTCTCGTATTTTATATAATATAAATAGTCTGTTTTTCGATCGTTATTGAAAAAATGAAATCCCGCAAAAATAATGAGTTTTATTTGTTTATACGTAGCCATTAAAGTTTTACCGGTTCTCCAGGGATATATATAAATTGATGGGTAAAGTTGTTCGATGTCGGTTATTATCTGCGCCATACTTGTACACTTTTACAACGTTCCAGTTATGTTCTATATATTAAACACTTGGGAGCAAAAATTAATACAATTCTATATTTAAAAAAAACTAATCCTCTTACAGCTGAATTACTCGTTCGGTACAACTCATAAAAATTAACTGACATTTGCAAGACTGATGTTACGTACATGACACGAAACAAGTCTAATTCCCCAGACTATGCTGAAGATTTCATTCGGTGTCCCAACAAATCACTGCTCACGTTCAGCGAACGATATTGCCAGCGATATATCATCATTGGAATTCCAAAACTTCGATTTACTGCTGCTTATGAGATTATATTATACGTTAGAGATGATAGTGGCGACTTTATAGAACAAATAAATAGTGATAAATCACTTAAAAATATATTGAGTATGCAAGCAATTTTGATGAAATGATTAAAAGTTTTAAAACTTAATTTTAACTTTGTTCGATGAAAACTCATTCTTATAATATCTAAACTGTATAAACAAATGTTGTGAAATTGAAAAAACATTTTTAGTATGATTTTATGCATATTGTTTTACATGCAATCAGAATTAGTTCATTGAAATCAATCGCACAACGCTACCGTCTGCAACAAGTGACCAATTGATCAGTTTACGTTCCACTGAAGACCAATTAAGATCTGATGAGGATAACAACAGAGGTATCCAAAATCAGGAAACTTTGATTGTGCTGATGTTCAATACTGATGATCGTCGAAGACGATCCTATATTCGGTGGCAAGTCCGATTTAGGGAGCTTACAAAGTTCACACGTACACAAAGTGAAACTCGTCAAACATTTCGAATTCGATTATATCATGTAAATTATATTACGTTTATGATTATGTATAGATTTTGCATAATTGAAGATATTTTATAATTATTCAATTCGAAAATTGGTATTTAAATATCATGGAATACCTTCAAAGTTTTTAATACAATCAAGTTTCTTGTGGTTGATTATTATTTCTTATAATTAAATATTTCAATATTTAACTTTCTCTGAGATTAAATATACTTTTTACCTAATAAAACAATATTTATAAATTTTCTTAGAATTGTGACTGTCATATGGTATTGTATTATCGTTATAACAACTTTTTGAATTTACTAATTTATTTTCAAATATACGACGCAATTAAATTGCACGATTTTGCACCTAAACACAAACATAATATTACAAGATAAGGAACACATCCTCTAAAATGTAAACGTTGCAATAAACGGGTCATCGCAACGAAAAATTTCCACCCAAACATTTCCACGGAAATTTTCCGGAAGTTGCAACCGCGATGCGTCACAATTAGCCGAGCTTTTCCTACCCAGATAAGAAGGGTGCTGAAAAAATATATATAAACACGTACGATTATGGTTGCAAAAATCCAGCAACTTTCCCACCTTCGGGACAACAATAAAAAATTATGCAAACGATCTTGTATTTTTTCCGGTGACCATAAATTTTTACGCGCTCGATTTTCGAAAGGGATGCTCGTTGTGTTCTTTCGATGATTTTTTCAGGCTTTTTTTTGCACTCTGTGCTCTTTTGTGGTCCAAGTCGACCGAGATTAAACGCACGGTGCGGTGAAAATGTGCTGAAAAAGAAGGTCGTCGTTATCGGGGAAAATATTCGGCGATCAATATTTACGGCTACAAAGTGAAACGTCGTTCTGGCTGAAAAAAAATCTATATATCCGTGAGTTGAAAAATTTCGGGTCGACGTTTAAAACGTGTCTGAACGAGAGCGACCGCACTTAAATCTTAGTACGTGCGTATCCGTACTCATATTGTAGTAAACGAAATTCGATAATGGTATTTTATGCAGTGTTTCGTCCAGTTCCTGTCGATAAATCGGATATGGATTAGTTGTAAGATCTTGAATATCAAACTACACCATATACGTACTATAATGTATTTTTTTCTACTTTTATATTTCTATAAAATAATATAATTAATTCAATTTGAAAACCGCAAAATTTCCTTTTCAATATCACAATATAAAAAGTCTTTTTTTAATTTTGAGTGAAAGATTTCAATGGGGATAATTTAATCATGCATTATTTAAAATAATGCACTTTTTGTCATTGCGCACTACAAATAAAATGATAATCGATATGATATTCTTTAATCCACCATAAATAATACACATTGTATATTATTCTAATGCAAAAGCAATTCGTTTTAAGGCATAATCTATATTTTTCCAATACACAGTTAAATCGCACCCGATTTTTATTAAAAGATAAACACAAAAAGTATCCTTTACCAAATGCCTATAAATCAATTTACGATATCACATCAATCTATCAGCCAACTCGAGGTGTCGCAATACATGGCAGGGACTATAAGTCGTAATATTGATAATTCAAACCGTGGATATGGCAAGGATAGGATTCCGATTTCAAAACTAAGTATTTCAAAACTTGGAACTTAACCATTTGACCAGAAAACGAGAGTTAAATATTTCATTAATGAGACGATTTCAATAAATGGTTCTAATTACAAGCCTTATCTATCGATCGCCATACGAATTATAATGAGATGTGCCAACGTTTTCATTGATTGTGACAATAATTGCAATCAGTCGTCAACGATCAAAATACACCATTATGTAGGAAACGCGTGTTTTAATCGGTCCTCCTTTCTATTTACATCCTATCACTGAAGTAGTTATCGGGAAATCACTTCAGTTGTTTCGGTTTCAGTTGTTAAGAGCAAGAGTTGAGTGTTGAAAAAATATAACATCCGCCGATACCACCAACACCGGGTAAAAAACCGGGTAACGAAAAAAAAGCCTTTTGATTTGATTCGAATAAAAACCAACGAATGAATGCATAATTATCTTCATATGAAATTCTGATATCATACATTCAAAAACATTGTGATAAAAATAAAATTCTAATACGAACCTGAGCATCAAACATTTCACAACGAAAAGACAATACGCAATAAATCACATAATCTTATCTGAATTTCTCCACTTCACATTTTCTTATTTCGAACCGCACACACGTGTACTCGTAAATCTGACTGCACACTAATGTGCATAATGTATAATACGTATACGAATCAATGTCCAGGTGTATTATGTCGTATTGCGCATTGCAGTCGAAATTCGTGTATTTTGTTTTGCACCGTGGCCGGACCGTGTGCCACGTGCTGATTTCGTATATTTTCAGCGGAGCTATGCTGAAAATCTTGTGTCCTGAAATAATTCGTGTATAATGCGCCGTTTCGTTGTGTTGGAGCGAGTAAAAGCCATATGGAGTCCTTTTGCGTGTTCGGATCGTTGATCGCTTCGGATTAAAATGTGTTTTCTTTTATAATTAACTTTGCATATAAATTATTAACATGTTTTGTAAATAAAGTTGAATTATAATTATTTGTTTGAATTAAAGTATCTGAACAAGGTAAGTCAATGACTTGACTTTCCGATTGCACCGACTTTTATCTATCACTAAAGTTGAGCGACATGTTTCACGGTCATCTAAAAAGGTAAAATCTAAAGCCTTAGATAACTATATAAGAATAATATTTTATTTATTCGGTCGGTTACTGTTGAATTGGTGATGAATAATAAAAATTTCCTACGGATTATCTTTCTATACTATGAAAATTTTTAAATTTTAATTCATAAAAATACAATGATTTATTCTGTAGCGTCATAATGGCTTTTAATGACCTTTTTATGCTTCATTGCTTACAGCTAGACCTGTAACCCTTAATTTGTCACGCTTCGCGCTTCATAAATTCTAATGAAAACTATGAGAAATAAAAATTAATCCCTGCAACCTTGTAATTAATATAATATAATATTTAAAAAAAATCAACATTATTATATACAGTCTATATAAAATCCATAACTAGAAAAAATATTTTTATCGCGTATTTCCTTTTCGTAATGTTAAATAAAAAATAAACTTTTACCGTTTTAAATACAAATTGTTATTTTTATTACTAAATTATCCACATCATATAATGCTTTACTTTGATAATTCATAAAAAATTAGTGTATACAAAAAAGTTAAACTATTAATACAATTATAATAATACTAGTATTTGGGCCCGATGTTAATAACATCGGCTGTGGTTTTCTTAAGAAACGGAAAACGATAAAATGTGAAAACCCGATTGTGTGA
>JAOXNN020000053.1:1014163-1039983 GCA_028571205.2 Hydropsyche betteni | reverse complement strand
CCCCCGACCTCCCCAACCACATCCACTAATATTGAGTTGTAGAAATAAATATTGAAATCACGTTTTGATAATATTTATTATTTTGATATTATTTATTGAGACGAAATTTATAAATAAATTGAAATTCGAATTCGTATTCCGAAAAAATAGAAATTAAAAAAAAGACAATCAAATTTTATAAAAAAGTTTGAGAAACGCACGGTTTTATTAACGAAAATCGCTAATCAGTTACATTTTCGCGATCAATATTATTAGAAGTTTATGAAAAAACTAATTTTATGACGTATTTAATGATTCAATAAATACCATTTTTCCATGTACATCTTATTTTGATTTCAAGAAAGCGGACATTCCGCTTTTTTATACGAATCTATCGAGAGAAAATTTTAAATTTGGCGAAACTCCATTTGGTATCTTCAATGGGCTAAATACTCTCCTCGTGTCGTAAAAATTACGATGAATCGATATAAAGATAAAAATCACGTGTAAGAGCACTCACAGCGATGATAGATAGATAATATAACACTCGATCAATTTAAAGTACATTCTTTCTTAGGGTTTCTTAAAATTTTCAAAATAACATTCTTCAAAGTCATGATCAACATATATAGCTCATATAAAATATTTGCTACTGTAATAAAGGCTTTTAAATAGCATTGTAATTGCTTGCATTTTTATCTTATTTGATAAAAGAAGATGACTCTCAAAAAATTGAAATACTATATATAACCAACTCTTGCTAAATTATTTTCAAGCACTTTATCACGTTCATTTACTAACTGCACTGCTTATCGGTTAAATTTTTCCACATATTCATTATAATTAAACCATTGACCCTTCAAAATAACGAAATTTATTTATTACTAACAATACGATCCCACTTTTGAGATATCTTATTTTCTTCACTATTCCCCATGCTCTTATTACAAACCCCATACTCCTGTTGTCAACCCCATATTCCTGTTGTCCTCCCCATACTCCTCACGCTCCAACCATAGACTCAGGATTCTCCCATCTTTAATTGAGAGTAAATATAAATACAATTCGATTGATTTTTAACAAAAAAATATATGTATATATATATTATTTGATCAATAATTGTTTTAGTGCCGAAAAAAATAATATTTTATTTTCTATCAAATTTCCTTTTTTTGTAAATGTATTTAGAAAAAAAGTCAAAGTATTCTATTGCCTGAGTACAATTGGCAAAAATATAAAAATGATCATCATCTTTTATATCTTTCTTTAAATATTGTGTGACATTAGTGATGTTTTATTTATTTAAGCGTAATTGTTTTGATCTAAAATTAAATAATAATATCAATAATCAATATATCAATATATTTGTAATTTTCATATGATCCAAAAGCAATCGAATTAATTATTTATTTATTTATTTATTTAAAATGACACCATTTATAAAATCATAAACTATGTAATTTTTATATAAAAAATAATAAAAAACCATATTAAATCAATTTAAATGACAAGATATTCAACACAAGAAAAATATGTTCTTAATGAAAATAAAACTTAAATTTCAAATCGAAATACAAAAAATATCATCGATCGTTTCAAAAATTAAAATAGATTATTTCAATCAAAATGCATATTTATCATTCATCCAATTTGATGCATAATCTCAAATCTCGTGTCATATATCATTGGTATACAAAAGCGGTTTCCACCACTATTTACTCGTAACTGTGTATTCAAAGTTATCTCAATGCTTCAAAATTTTTTTGAGAAATTTTTGTCGTTTCATACCTATTATATACTCAAGTCGTCAGTCATCCTCAGTTCACTGACAACAGAACTCATGCGATACCAGTGATCAAAATCACCACAAAAAATCCATTTATACTATTGAAAGACGTAAGTTTTTATTTTTGACAATTACTTGTTGATCTTTTTTTCGGTTTATATTTTATATAATATAATAGAATGCCAATAACGATTTTCGTTATGGAGATCCGATTTTTTTTTTGTTATACTAATAACGTTTCAACATTGATTTTGTAATATGAATTTTTCAGAAGCTTTTTAATAAATTTTTGAAATAATTTTCAACACAAATATTATTAACTTTGGCTTACTTAATATTAAATATATTTATATGAATTCAAATTTTTTTTATAATATTTCTTTATGTTCGAAAATGGTTTTTTCGGTTGTTTAGTTTCATCGAACCCAAAAATTCCCATTGAACAAAAAAGTTATATAAAATCCAAAATAATCAATAAACATTAAGATCGCATAAAAAATTGATTTAACAAGATCATTTGACAAAAGTCAATTTTGAATTAGACAATCAACTAAAAGTATCCATCCCCCTTAACGAAAATAAAGAAAAATGCCCAAGTTTTTAAATTTATCGAAACGACTTCATATTACAATGAACATTATATAAAAAACCATCATATTATATAAACCAAAATCGCAACCCAATACAATAATCCGCATGCAGCACATTTCGAATATTCCCGCCAATTAGCGCACCGAATCGATTTAAACGATCGAAACGCCGCATTTTAACAAACACAACCGATTCGCACAATTATTATCCATTCTGCCGACAATTAACACGCCCAATTATTCTGCTCCGTCGAATTTAATTATTATTAATTTCGCGTCTTCCGCAAGAGCATGGTCATATTTTTATCTGTTGTGTGCGTTTTTAAAAGATTGCGGACGCTCTTTCATTTAATTATTTTTTAATCGTTTTATGGCCAGTTTGTTGTTTCAGAATTGCGTAAATTTATTCCATATGTGATAATATTTCATTAAACATTGTCCGAGAGCAAAGTTTTTTAATATGATTTATTTAATATTAGTGTGAAACGAGTATTGAGGCAGTAAACTAAATTGAAATAATAAATTTGCTAATTTTTATATTTAAAAAGGAATATATAAATGCACTTTGGTTTTAATACTTCGCACTTTTCGTTCCCCCTCCCCTTCCAAGTTTTCTGAGTATTTCTACATATGTATTTTTATTTACCAGTGATGATGGTATATAAAAAATGGAAAGATTTTCGATTTTTTTTTTTCAAAAATGTTTATTTCAAAAATTGCTCACTGATATAATATTTTTTTGCCCAAATTTATGTCGAGATTTCAAATAAAAAAGTTTAAAATTTGTATTAATTGGAACTCATTCATTAAACTATTTTTTTTACTAAAAATTTTATAGTGCTAAGTATTAAGTTTTAAAGTGCAAACTACTATATTAAAACCAAAGTGCATAATTGTTATGTGTGCATATTATTTTTATCAAAGTAAATATGATCAAAACTAAAATGCAATTGACTACCTCCTTTTTTACATTACATTTTCGCTTCATTCACAAAGATATATTATGATATACATATTAATATTCATTCCATAAGGTTTCGCACTTCGTATTAAAAAAATAGTTCACCTTTTCAGCGATTTATACACGGAAAATTTTCATCCACGCTTTAATTTTCACTACTTGGAAAAGAACTTCCGAGTCATATATAAGGAAACTTAGCCTCTTTTAATCATTTTTTTTTTCTTTTTAAAAGCACCTACAAGTGCCCGGTAGAAAACTAAAAGATAACGTCGCCTCTAAATGAAAATAAAAATTCCTGAAAATTTCCCTTATCTTTCGAAAAGACTTACACTTCATACAGTTTTGCTACCACTTCTAAATCTTTTAATGGAAGTCGTATAAGAATTAGTTCATAAATCTTTCTCGCTCAAACAAATAACGTTACACAACATAATAATTATTTAAATTACTCGCAAAGCAACACATGATATAATTCAAACTGAAAATTGTATTTTTCTAGATCTGACCCGCCATCAAAATGGACAACAACACAGAGGATGCTTTCGCGAATGTCCGAGATGAAATGTTGCAATTCAGCTTGTCTGATTACATTGTCTTCACTCTGATGATCTTAATTTCGCTAATGATCGGAATATATTTTGGATGTTTCGGCAAAAAGCAAAAAACCGTGAAGGATTACCTTTTGGGCGGGAAAAATATGAAAATTTTGCCAGTTGGGCTATCATTAGTGGCCAGGTCAATATAAGTTTTTTTTTGGTTCCATTTATAAGAATTTTTATACTAAATATATTTAAATTAAACTAAATTAGTTCGATTTTTAAAATAAAATAAAAATAAGGTTATGTTAAGTTAAGCATTATTTGATTTTCTATGATTTCCAAAAAATTTTCCGTTTTTTCAATAAATATTTTAATATTACTTTTTTTTCAATTTGCAGTAGTATATCTGGAATTACTCTTATAGGAGTTCCAGCAGAAATTTACACAACAAATGCAATATATGGTTTAATGATACCATCAGGAGTATTCTCTTGCTTGTTTACGAGTTATTTCATTATGCCAATTTACTTCGATTTGAACATTACTTGTATTTTTGAAGTAAGTTTTTTCATTTATTATTATCATAAAACATATAAAAATTTTAATTCATATAAAACTCGAATTTTAGTACTTAGAATTAAGATTCAATAAATTTACAAGGAAAATGGCTTCAATTTTATTCACTACGTCCAGTTTTGTGTATTTGCCTGCTGTACTTTATTTACCATCACTTTCTTTAAGTCAAGGTAAATTAAATTTAAATGAATACACAAAATAAATGATTAAATTTACAATACTCCATTTATTTTAAGTGACTGGAATAAATTTGCATATCATAACTACTGGAATGACATCGATATGCATTTTCTACACGATGATTGTAAGATTATGATGATTCATCACTTTTATATTAATAATATTCATATCCATATAATCGAACTATTACATTATCTCTCACATTTATAGGGTGGTTTGAAAGCTGTGGTATGGACGGATTTTATACAAACTATAATCACAGTTGGTGCATTTATGGCTATAGTCATTATTGGAACTATTAACGCTGGTGGATTATCTCATGTGATGACCACAGCTTATAACGACGGAAAATTGAATGTTTTCAAGTGAGCTCAAAACCATATTATAGATTTGAAACCATAGTCATATTTAACTCTCCACTGCCCAGGCCAGAACCCCCTGCTATGCCCACAGGGTCCATATGGGCTCGTAAATTCCGGTTGATATCAAAATTTTATGTTATAAATCCTTAAATGTGAGTCATATTAAATAGTATGATCGACAAAAAAAAATTGGAAATTAGAGAAAAAAATCCTGGGCACTTGAGCAGTCAGAAATTTCTGGCCCATATGGACCCTAGGGGCAGTCGTGGGACTAAAACAAATTGTCAAATTTCTAGTATGGATCCAAATCCGTTTCAACGTAATACTTTTTGGACAGTAACAATCGGAATAATGGTTTCATGGACTTCAGGAATAGCATGTTATCAATGGTCAGTTCAAAGATTCTTGTCTTTGCCTACAGTAGCAGATGCTAGAAAGTATATATGAAAACCATTTAGTATTTTTTAATTGTTTTAAATATTAATTTATGAATGAAATTTTAGAACATTAATAATATTTTGGATCGGCGTAGCGTTATTGACAGGAGTGAGTGTTTATAGTGGTATTTTAACATATGTGGCATACTATGGCTGTGACCCTATCGAACGAAAAGTAAGTCCCATTAAAATTTTCCATATCTTTGGCCATGTTATTATAACTTTTTTTTTAGTGGGTGTCAAAAGCAGATCAAATATTTCCGTATTACGTACTAGATAAAGTGGGATATATCCCAGCATTGCCCGGCTTGTTCATAGCAGGAGTATTCAGTGCAGCACTCAGGTGGATATAAGCAACATATGATATTATTTAAAGTTATTCTCCTTATTTATATCAATTTTGTATATTTCAGTACATTGTCAACCAGTTTAAATACATTATCCGGAACATTGTATCAGGATTTTATAAAAAGAAATATGAAAAATGATGAAAATGCCCACATAGTTATGAAAGCTCTCGTTTTACTTATTGGATCTATATCTGTAGTCATGGTATTATTCATTGAAAAAATGGGAAAGATTTTATCGGTAAATTTTAAATTATTATAATTTTAAAAACATGTCAAATGATAACTTATTCAAATTATTTTTTAGGCAAGTTACATGATCTCTGGAGTTCTCGGTGCCCCCATATTCTCCATATTCATGATGGGAATGTTTATCCCCAAAACTAATACTAAAGGCGCTTTGTCCGGAGCATTTACAGCAATTGCTGTCCTCATGTGGGTGTCAATCGGTAATATTTCATCGAATATCAACCACATACCATCTGATGTGTACCCTATAAATACTTGTCCAGCCAACTCGACACGTATAGACATTTCTACACAAAATTCAACAATAACGTGAGTTAAAATTATAATACTTTTCAAATTGTAGCATTTCAATAATGAAAATTTAATACTTTTATTTTTAAAGAGACGGTGTTGATGAGGCAGATGTCTTTTTCGTATATAAATTATCATATTTATTATTCATTCCTTGTGGTGCTACAATTGCTATCATAATTGGGGTTATCGTCAGTTACATAACGGGACCTACCGATTTGACAACACTCGATCCGAGATTGATCTCACCTCCGATAAGAAGATTTTTACCAAAGAAAATTGTTGTCGAGTGCCAAAAATCGCAAGAAGAAAAGCTTATAGAACAAAGTAAAGGTTATTTATAGCCTCTACAAATAATCCAATAATTAAATATTTAATTAATACATAAATCGAATATACTTTAATTAAATTTTAAATAAGTTTGTATCAGTAATTTACAAATATAAGACAAAGTAAGAAAATTGAACTTTTTTGTTTACATTGAAACCTTATTAATCGATAGAATAAGAACGATGCTCTCGTTTATCAATTGGCTCATGTTTTTGGGTAATTCCATAACTACGAAAAAAGAAATAAACAAAAAGGACATTTATTGCAGTGCTATTTATTTCATCAATACACATTATTTCAAGTTCCAAAAAACACTTCAAAAATCAAAGCAGAAGCGACACCAAATACACTATAAAAGTACAAAAGATCATTTATCTAATTACAAATATCGAAATCTACATACATGTGTCGAATAAGTATCATAGCCTCTGAAATTTTCGAAAAAAATCTGCGGATATCCATCCCTTGATATGGTTTCAATTTTGCCTTAACACTCGTGTTTAACCAACATATAAAAATGGAAAAATAAATCACATGTGGGAGAATTTTGGTATGTACACATTATTATTATTGTAATAAACAAACATTTATTAAAAAGATTGAAATATTGCACGCGCACATATACAATGGTGCCTTCAGAGAATCGTTGAGTGAGTATATGAACAGGATTTCAAAATCACAACTCCAAGCTCATATCCAATTTCATGGCATTTTTCAGTCATAATAAAGAAATCTATCAAACTTATGCATTTACAGCCTTCAGATCATTGGACCAAAGATTTTGAGCAAAGTGGTGAAAAAATGTTATCGAAAAGATTTTAAATATTTTAGAAAATGGAACAATAGTAATGGCACAAGCGAAAATATTTTAATAATTATATAATGTATATAACAAATACATACAATTGTTTTTTATATTGTAAAAGACATGATTATATGTAAAAAAAAAAGTAATTTAATTCATTTTGAGCAATAAGATTTATACTGATTGTTGTTCAGGTTAAATATGAATGTTATAAAATATGTATTTGTCACATTCTCCTAGCTTATTTTATCAACTATATAAAATAAATTGATTTTGTTAAAATATAAATGTATATCTCTAAGAGATAATGGCAAAGTTAAAAAAATCGATTGAATTCCAGGAATATGGAGGAAATTATATATTGCTCATAATGTAAATCATAATAATATAAAAAAATATATATATAAATGATAAAGCTTTTATATAAATAAAAAAATGCAGACTGGAATGAAAATATTTTGAAGACTTAATTTTATGAGTATGAAAACATACTTATCAATATTTGAATATATATATATGAAAAATAGTCATGGCATAAAATTAAATGTCAATAATACTATAGAAATATATAATTTATATTAATAGCTTACACCTATAAAGGCATTCAGTAAGCTAATTGGAATAAGACTAGAGGTCAAGTATATATTCTTACTATATAGTCACAAATTTCTTAAAAAATTTTGGAAATTTCATTTAACAGTAAAATAATACGAGTAATTCAGCTAAAAATAAAAAATAAAATTTACTTGATTATTTGGATATATGTACTGGATATATAGAATTTATTTTAATATAAAACGTATTGTCATGTAAAACGATCACAAATTCATATTCGAATGACGAAAAACTAACGAAAACTATGAGAAATTTAGTGAACATCAAAAAAACATTTAAAAAAAATTAGGAACATTCGAACAGTTCTGAAATACAAAAAAACATTACTTTCCTATTATTTAAAATCACCGAGTCATACTTTGAGCAGAATTTAGTGTTCGACATTTAAAATAAAATATGAGTATCGCACTAAAGTGGGATATATAAAAATTCTGTAAACTTTCATTGTCTTTTAAATTCATTAAAGCAAAGTCAATTTCAATTTAAAAATACATATAAAAAACACTACACAAAATCGTCTATGATTTTGGCAATTAATTATCACATATTGGTTATAACAATAAATATGTAATGAAAAAGTAATATACATAACTCGTTAATGAACGTTTCAGATGATAAATAATAAATAATCTTATCAAGAACACGATAAAATTTATGACTGTTGGAATAAATATATTCAATTTTACCATGAAAATGGTTATTGTGACTCTAAAGATTATCTATCTTAAATTCTAAAGTAAAATATGATATATTATAAAGTTACACTACCAAAAAAATAATGTCATATTTGGTAGATTTTAATGTTATCAAATGATTACTAAAGCTTTCTCTGCATAAATCTTTTTTAGGGGATCTTATTCAAAAAGTTTATTATAAATATTGTGTATATGAAGATAGTACTGAAAATAGGTTTATTGATCCCATTCGGATTCATCAACTCCTTCCATATTATCTTGCTCCAATTTCAAATTGATTTCCATTCTAGATGTTAATGAACGCTGAATCTACAAAACACGTTTAACATCAAATACAAAAACTTACCCAAAAAAATCAAAAAGTTTCAAAACATACCTCGTCTTGTTTTGTCTTGGTGATTCCAGCAATATCTGGATTCCATCCCAACCTGTTATACGGCTGATTTCCAGATAACCCAGTTCCAGGTGCCAGTTTTGTTGGAGGCGCATTTGTTGCCGGTGATTGTAAAGTAGGGTTTGTGGATGCCGATACTGGAAAGAATTCGATTTATAATAATACAACACAAATAATAACACATGGCAAGTACAAAAAAAAATCAAATCTTACAAGTATCCATTCCGGGAGGTTGAAGAGATACCACTTTAGGAGCTCGATCAATTCCTTTGAACCATTCGTCTGATGTCATAGTAGGTTCCCAATTTACCAAAGTTGGTGGAAATAAATCGTCTTGGAACAGTTCGCTCTGAAAGTTAAATTTTGGTTAAAAATAATTCATACTCGAAATGAATTAATTGATTTTAAATAAGTCACCTTGATTCTGGGCACTGTGAAACTCATCGGTTCAATTGTTGTGTTTGTTAATCTCATGGCTTTGGCAAACTCAACTTTGTCAACAGCACATTGATTTTTTGGAAGAAAAGATAGGCCTTGATGCAAAGAAGCAGAGCGGTGATGGGATAAAGCACATAAATGAGGAGCTTCATTAGTCACCTCAAAGCAATAAATTGTAGAATCTCCCTATAAAACAAATCAAATCATTATTAGTCACAATGATAAAAAAAAAACTAAAAATTCAATAAACATACTCGTCCTGTAAGGAAAAGTGTAGAACTATCTTCATCATAAAATGGTATTAATATTGCTGGTGAAACATCTAATCCAATTGTATTTAATGGAGCAGACAAATCAGTGGCGTTGAACACCATAATTTGTCTTTCTGATACTCTGCAAAACAACGAAATTTATAAAAAAACAATTTAATGATAAAAATACAAAAATAACAAACCAAAACTTACTTATCAAATCCAGTAACTACTATGTGAGTTCCGTTAAGTGCCCAAACTATACGAGCTCCTCTGCTACCTACAGGCCCTTTACCTTCCCTTATCGGAGCAGTCGATGATCTCGGTTTGTAAACCTAAACCAAATTCATATTAAAAAAGATTTCAACCCTAATTATTTGACTTATATAACTCAAATATACACACCCTGATCATCCCATCTTTGCTAACAGTAGCCAAGAAAGACCCACAAGGCGACCAAGCCAATGCAAATATCTGATCCTTGTGACCAACAAGCAATATTTTTTCTTTACAGTCCTGCTCAGTCACAGTGTTCAGATCCCAGATTTTAACAGTAAGATCGTGTGCAGCAGTCACCAGCACATCAGAAGCACGCGGATGAAATTTAAGCAAATAAATTTTATCGGAATGTGCAGCCAAAGTACGGGCAGGAGAATTTGTTGGCTCGGAAAGTCCTGTAATAGAGACATAGTTTGTGAGTAAATATGCAATAAAGAATTGAAACAAATATGAAAGGTAATGACCTTCTTCGGGTATGATCCATTCTCTGACCAAACCATCATCACATGCAACCATTAATCTGGAATCATTGAAAGGATCCCATTGCCAATCGCATAATGCATTTGGATGCAACAAGGCTGGAGTCACGCCATCAGGAAGACGTCCTGAAGATTTTAGTTCAAGGACAGCCACACGTCCTCCACCTCCACCGAGTGGCACAGCCATTCGATGAGCATTAGCTAAAAATAACATTAACGATCAACTCGAATATTTGTTTCAAACATCAAAAAATTTATAAAATTTGACTTGAATTACCATGAAAACCATCACATTCTCCAGAAATCTGACGGCTAACATTTTTTATATTTTCAATGTGTGTAGATTTATGGCCAGGGGTGCCTTTCAAATGCCGAAACTTAGAGACTCGTCCTGAAATTTAAATAAAAAATATACTCATAGAAAAATGACTAGAATAATTGTACAAAAAAAGCATTAAATTCTTACCAAATACAGTGGAGGTTCTCTTTGTAGAAGGATTTGGAATAGATGTTCTTTTATCTTCTGGTTCGGGACTTTTACGAGATTTTAATGAATCTCGTCGTCTGTACAGAAAACAATATTAGATTAAATACTTGTAATGAAACAAATTTGTATTGACAAATTTAATATAACAACCTCAGTGTAGGAGAAGATTGGTTAACTTCGGCTGCAGCTGCTGATGTGGCTAACATAGCTGTAGATACAGTTTCTTGAACACTCACACTTCGTGCTTCATACAATCGGCGTCGTTCAGCTATACTACTACGTTGATTACCGGCACGTTCAAATTTTCCTACACCATCATCAAAATTATCTTCCGCAACACAAGTATCGGCAGCTTCTTTTGAATTTGGCCTAAGAAAAATATGTAAGTTAAATAAAAAGCATTAAACTTCATAAAAACATTGCATAAATACATACTTGACTTCAAATAAACGTCGACGCTCTGCAGTACTTGGTGTTTTCGGTTTATAACCTGAATCCGAAGAATTAGGTTCTTCTTCTATGCTTGAATCTGATTTCCCATTTTGATAATCATTTTCTATAAGAAGAACCGTTTATAAAAAACTGATCAAAAAGATATTATCGTTTTAATAATCATAGTTACCTTTCAAAGGATTAACTTCCACATCACTAGTGGGAGATTTATCATCAGTGTTATCAGTATTAGATATATCTTTTCCGGGGTAATTATCGTTACCTAAAATTTTATTCGTTTTAAATTTCGAATACTCACAAAAATTACTTTGCAATCAAAACGTCTACCTTTTGTAGGACTAGATTTAAGCGGCGAATCTTGTTCCTTGTCAGGAGAAACTCCGTTATTATATTGTATCGGAGGGCTAGAACATTCACTTCCACTACCTCCCGATTGGGTGACTGGCGCTGATGGAACACTGAAGACTTTATCAAACGAAAACTCTTGACTGTTTTGAGAAGATGAAAACGGTTTGGGTCCAAGACGTGGCTGCAATCATGCAAAAAACATTAATCGATATTCAAAAAAAAAAAAAAAACAACAATCAAAATGATAACATAAAACACACAAATAAAAATAAAACGAAAGAAAAAATAAAAATAATAATTTATTTCTATATACATTCTAAAACACAAAATTAACTCATTTTTCCCACTCTTGAATACCTTATATCCAGAAGGGTTGGTTTGTGCTGTCGTTCTCGGTCTAGCAATTGGTCTAGGAACTCCATTAACAACATTTACATTTGAATATGATTCTTCACCACCTCCGGCTTCAGATATCGATGAACGGGGCATTGGCTTTGGAGGAACCGATGTGGAATTACCGTTCAAAGAACCAGATTCATTTGCGTTTTCTTCTGAATTGTTTACTCCGTTAGTCTTGTGGTCGTTGACCAGATTTTCTTGAGATGAAGCATCTGCAATAATTTGATCGCTTTCCGGCAAATCGTTACAATCGACTTGATCTAATTCAGCTGACAAAGTAACGTCATCTTGAACGTTAACTGGAGTATTTTTATCGTGACTGTTTTGATTTTTTTCGACATTATCGAGTTTTTTAGAATTCTTTTCTTCCCTTTTAGGTTTTTCAATACCTTTAACTAAATCTTTCACGTTAACAAATTCTATTCGAGAAGATTGTTCTGAATCTTTCACAATATCTGGTTGCTCTAAAGGAATGATTTTTGGTTGAGGCTTAATAAGAGCAGTAGGAGGTGAATTTATCGGTTTTGCTACTTTTGGAGTAGGATCAACCATGGCATTGAGAGTCTTTATATAATCTGTCAACGATCCTCTGTGTATCTGAAATTTTTGTTTCATTTAGTACACTGAACCGTCAATAAAAATTTTGTTATATCACATTTCAAATATTTATATGTAATATAAAATGTACAAACTTTTCATACGATAATGAAGACTAGAAAAATGCACTACACAAAAGAAAATTTACTTTCTTGACAAACGTGAATATTAGTTCTACTCTGTTCTCATTTATATATTTTGAATTCACTAATACATGCTAAACCCAACAAAAAAGGCGATTGTATGAGAAAAAAAAGCATTTTTATAATACACAAATTATATAACAACACCAAATACCTACCGTAAGGCAGCTTCTTAAACTATACACACCACTTTAACCCATTATCACAAAATATCGAAATCAAATAACGCAAATATTCGAAACGAAAAAAGAAAAATTCATATGCCAAAAGCTGAAAAAAAATTAAACACACCTTAGTAAAATTAAAATAACACTACGCATGCAAAAAAAAAAAATATAAGTAACGAAAACAGATAAAGTCTTACAACTAAAAATTTGTACAATGAAAAACTTATTGCTAGTTTCAGGAAAACTGTGATAACACACAATTATATGCAATATTTGTGCTTATGTGAAACTTTTTTAAGGCATCGATATATTTAAAATAAAACACTTCAATTTACGTCTGTTAAATACAAGTTAAAATTATACCTTTTCTGAACTTTCCGGGCCACGTTTAGAAGGATCGAGTGACATCTTGGGCACTGGGTGATCGACGCCTTTAAGCCACATTGTCGAATTTAAATGTGTCACAAATCCAGGAGTATCTGGATAGAGATCAGCGTGATAATCTCTGTATGTCTGCAAAAAATATTCAATATAATAAAAGATATTATAGAATTCAAGAAATGAATTTTTCGATATATACCTTTCTTGGAACTTGGTACATGATTGGGACGACCATGCTCGATGTCAACTGCAAAACCCTGTTTACCTCACCTTCCATCACTCTTAAAGCTCTCTTTGGTACTAAACAAGCTCCTTTAGTTTGCTCGCCTAAATACGGAAAAATAATATATATAATATAATAATTATGTAACAAAAATTAATAATATTGGTAAACTAAACTAACCTGAATGACGAATGCCTTCGATGAGATGAGGATCTCTATCGGACACTTCCATATAAGCAATAGTGGTGTCACCTTTACCAGCCAAAAACAACATACACGTATCGGCGTCGTAAAGAGGCATCAAAATACCAGTAGAACAATCGAGTTCTAATGTTTTTTCAGGTGTTGATAGATTACGAATATCTCTAATAATCACTTGTCTCAAACGAGCAGAATCAAAGCCTATATTTTTTAAAATAAAATATCATAACAGTTATTATGCAACGAATTGAATGGTTTTGAACATTACCAGTTGTGAGTATTCTATCTTGTTCCCCTAACCATACAATTCTGCTATCTTTAATACTTTGGTGACTTGTAGCCGACGATACTAATGAAGTCGGAGATCTCGGATCGACAATTCGAACACATTTATCTTTACACGACGTCGCAAGCAGTTTTCCATCCCTCTTCCACGAAACGGATTGTATAACATCGCCGTGATCACCGTTAGCTATAAAAAGAAAATTTTATTCCAATCAAGATCCATTTTCACATCATTCATTCGAAAATCTAATGCATCAATCATATTTACTGAACACTTCCTGTTGCGTTATCAAATCCCACAAAGAAAGAACCGTCGCCGACGTCACATGAAGCAACCCATCAGCGACCGGATTAAATCCCAGAGTTTCGACTCGTCTTTGACGTTGCGAAAGAGTACACTCCGGATTAGTCAAAGATTCAGAAAGACCAGTCAAAGGAATATTCCAAATTTTAACCTAAGTAATGTTAAATTAATTTAAAATTATATATGACGCAGTCCAAGTGTATTTCAGTCCATGTATATTTGGATCATTCATAAATATACATGGTTGAGGATGGGTTGGGTTAGATTAGGATTGGGTATGGTTAAATTAGGTTATATTACGTCGGGTTGGATTAGATAAAGTTGAGTTGGATTAGATTAGATTAAGTTGGATTTGATTAGGTCGAGTTGTATTAGATTAGGTTGGTTTGGGTTAGTTTGAGTCAAATATACATGGACTTATAATAAATATATGGTCTGCAACATATACATTCAATACAATAAACACTAACCAAACAATCCTGCGATCCGGTAGCTAATAAACCGTCGTGAAAAGGAGAAAACTCCATATCTGTAATAGTATCTGAATGCGCATGAAGCAACGGCATGGTCTTGCTCTTGCGTCCACAGTCATCCAGTGGCAGCACAGCCAAACTTGATCCCACGTGTTCCCAGTTAAACGCCATCACTGACGCGGATGCGCAAATGTTATTCCCGTATGTTTGATAGGATCCGACGCATATGTCGCGTATGCACGCTTCGGGCTTCGGCACGATTGGAGCGGCATTTTTGTACTTCGATGCTTTGAAACGCCACGCCATATTGATTTCGGTGATTATCTACTGATGTCGTTCAGTCTTTTATATGTCCACGGAATGTGTAAGGCTCCTTGGAATGTCTGAAAAGTATATTTATTATTTTAATATTTACAGTATGACCGAAAAATAAATATATACATATTGATAAAGTTATCCATGGTTATGAATAATTATTTATCGAATTCGTGTCGTTTATTAGATAAGATGTTTGAATCCTAAGTTGAGGGAATTTAATGTGTACCGTTTTATGAGTCAAGAATATGAGATGAAAAGACATTGAATATAAATGTACAATCAAATTATAAGAAAAGGTATTTTTCTACTGAAATCTCTTACAAGATAAAAGGTTTTGATCAATATTTATGACCTTACAAGACAAGGATTCTACGAATAGTGTCATAGATTTGGACCCTATTACATACGCCCACAATTTATTAATCATAAGAGATTTGAGGAAATACAAATAAAATTCTTCTAGCTATCCCACTTATGCAATAATTAATAAGTTAACAAATTAATTTTTATTAAAACACTTTTGTGGCCGATGACACAAATGTGTCATGAAAATATTTTGCAGATAACCAACAACACAAATGATTTTGGTTTACAAAATCTTGCGTTAATTTTGGGCATTATGTGTCATGAGCTATCTGCATGACACATATTTGTGTCATCGACCATGAAAGTGTTGATAAAAATTAATTCGTTTTATATCATTGATGTCAACTTATTGATTTATTGCACAAGTGGGATAACTACGAGTTTTATTTGTATTTCCTTAAATCTCTTACGATTAAATTATAGACATATGTAATAGGGCCCAAATCTATGACACTATTTCTAGAATCCTTGTCTTGTAGGGTCATTAATATTGATCGAAACCTTTTACCTTGCAAGAGATTTCAGTAATAAAATACCTTTTTTTATAATTTTAATGTACATTTCTATTCAATGACTTATCACCTTCATCACTCAGCCGATGACACAGAGTTTACAATTAATTTTAAATCAATATACATGACTCATAATATAAATTCCGATATAATTTATTTAAAAACGCCCTCTAATTTTAATAAATCGAAGGAGAAGCCCACCATCCCGCCTGTTACATGCACCCCATTTTATGCCAGCTTCCTGAATCGGCTTAATCGGGTACCAGCAACACTAGGCGAAACTACGGGCGCCACATTTACTGAGAACTCTACATTTAATTTGACTAAGCAATCGCGAAGATTCTGCTTTCTGAGGGGCATACGGAATACCGAGGCGAGATAAATTTTAACGAAATATATCTTTCCGCAAGTTGACACTCTTGGCGAAGGTGCGAAAGGCAGATTTCGGATATATGATATTCAATATTGTAATATGGCAAACGATCGTGAAAACACATACCATTAAATATATGAAATTTTTTTTTTTTCAAATCACATCACTTTCAAAACCCAAACCAATAAAAACACAAACAACACCCAAAACGACGCATCGATACAAAAAAACCAACCAAACCCGAAACAGACCCACAACAAACTCTCAACAAACCCTCACGAACCAAACCCCATACGAAACCCTCATCCCTCCGGGGCGTATGCGAGGCATCAGGACAAAAGTGGGAGGGGCGGGGGCGACCGAGGGGGAGTGGCCGCGTCCGATCGAACGCCGCCCGCCCGCGGGGGCTTTCGCGGACGACCCCGAGGGTCGGTCGGGGGCTCGCTTACGGGGCGTTGGGGGCGCTTTCGAGGGGTGGAGCGGCCGGCGTCGCGCCTCCCGCGTCCCTCTCGGCCGGTGCTGAAGCCGAACGCCACTTTGGCGAGCGTGGCCGTCGGACGCGATATGGCGGCCTTGTGCCGGGGCTTTGTGTTTGTGGATTCGTGTGTGTTTGGTTTTGTTTCGATGTTTTCGGTTTGATTTTTAGCGGGGTTCTTTTGTGGGTGGGCGTGGTTTGTGCGGGGTTTCGGATTGTGATTTTTTCAGATCGATTTTCGGTTACGTTTTAAAAAATATATGTTGCAGTTTAAGTGTAAACTTTTGTTTGTTTGCACTCATAGTAGTTTGGGTTTACCTAAAATGTAAATTTTAGTTTGAATGTCAAATTTTATCTACATATAATTGCGTCTAAACTAAAAACAGACGTCATAAGTATCATGCTTAGGTTAGCGTTTTAGCTTGAGTTGTGAAAACGTGTTCAAAACAAACTCTCAAAGTTCAAACTGAACGACGGGTGGACACTACGCGTATTTTTCGATCATTAGTTGACATACCAATTTCTGCCTTATTGATATTAAGCATAAGAGCGTTATCTGAATGCATATAACTTAAATTTTTGTACCACACTAACAATTGGACTAGAGCGTTTAGAAGGTGAATAAACAGGATAGTTTGTTCGTGCACAAATGAAGTGGTCACTCAAACTGTAACTCATATATTTATATTCGATTCAGCTCCAAATTTCAAAAAAAATAGACATACAAAAACCGAATAATACCGAAAATTTGAAAAAATATTTTCTAAAAAAGTAGTACTTTTCTATAAAAAAAACTGCTGGTACCTACGCTTACAAAAACCGATTTCGATGAATTTCGAAAAATATTTTTTAAACAAAATGAGAATGCTTTTCAAAAATGTTCGAATATTTTTTAATTGAAGATAGATACGATCGAATTCACAACAGTTGAACACAGTGACAATTAAATATAGCTACAGTTGAAAAAAGAGATGTGGTGGCTCGTGTAAATTTGATGAGGAGCTACAACAATGAAAATGAAAATACAAAAACGTCATCATCAACACATACAAGAATCAAAATATATATTTCATCTATACATCTGTACAAAACGAATAAAGAAATTTAAAAAAATGAACAAAACATACTTTATACCGGAAGGGCTGCAGCCCTTTAGAACGAACTGCCACTGATAACAGAGTCAATTAAAAAGGCAACTGAAAACAGCAACAGTTGAACACACAGCAGTTATACACAGCTACAATTAAACACAGCGATAATTGATCATTGAAGGGGATCAGCAGTAAATAGTGCTATGCGCCAAAATTATAAAATTGAGTTTCTTTTATTTACTACAAAAATTAGTACCTACTTTTATTACAGAAATTAATAAATAATTCCACATTCTCTCAAAAGATGACAATACTATGTCGGGTTACTCCTAGTTTTATTCGCATCTAAATGCATTTCTAAACTGTTTTTGCCATGTGCATGGGTCTACTTGCCAATTTTCTTCATTGCATATTTCTTCTACGAATCGAAAACAACCATTAAACGTTTTGAACACACCAGAATCGATCGATCGCTGAATTCCGTTCGATCATTTCGCGAAACGAAAACCAACGAATTGCGCAAACAGTTTGCCAGCCTGCTTGTCAAAGTTGTGATGAGATCGAGGAGCGAGGAGGGTCCCTTTTTCGAGGGCGACATGCGTTTGTGAGCTCCAGACCTTCAATCTCGCGGATCTCGCGACTCCAATCCATCCCTCGAGCGAAGGGTGAGTCCCGCCCCCGACTACCCCCGTTTTCCGTTTCCCCAGCCGTATACGAATTCCGCGTCGGCCCGCCGAAGAAAGTCATGTAAATGCGATTTCACTTTCGTCGGCACGAACGGCGGTCCACTCTCTCGCATTTGCACGTGAACTCGTCGAATACCGAAAACTGATCTCTTTGCATGATTCTGACGAAAACTGTGTTCGCAGGTGTTTGTTATGGAAGATTACAAGTTTCTATTCAAGGTAGTTCTCGTCGGCAATGCAGGCGTCGGTAAAACTTGTCTCGTTAGAAGATTCACGCAAGGCATCTTTCCGCCGGGCCAAGGTGCCACCATCGGAGTCGATTTCATGATAAAGACTGTGGAAGTCGACAATGAAAAAGTCAAGGTTTCAAAAATGTTATGATTTTATATCATAAAAATTTGATCGTTTTATAAATATGCGTGTTTTGATGATTTAGCTTCAGATTTGGGACACTGCCGGACAAGAAAGGTTTCGGTCAATAACTCAAAGTTATTACCGTTCAGCGCATGCCCTTATACTAGTTTACGATATCTCTTGCCAGCCGACGTTCGACTGCTTGCCGGATTGGCTCAGAGAAATTGAAGAGTACGCCAGCAATAAGGTTCTTAGAATTCTCGTAGGTGCGTATCTTATATAAATCCATCTACTTTTACTTAATTCAACTATACATATGTCACAGTTCTAGTGTTCACTTTTGTTTGTTTATACCCATACTAGTTTGAGTATACCCAAACATTTGGACTAGAGCTGTTTAGAAATGTATAAACAGACTAGTTTGTTCATGCACAAAGTGGACACTCAAACTGTAACACATATATATATATACTCATTTATTGATTAATCTTCAGGAAATAAAATAGATAGAGAAGATTGTGAAATACCGAGACATGTAGGCGAAGATTTCGCTCAACGGCACGGTATGTATTTCTTAGAAACTTCAGCGAAAGAATCCGACAACGTTGAAAGACTCTTTATGGAAATTGCCGTCGAATTGATGGAGGTAACGTTTGATCATATCATCTAATCGTATTCGAATCTTTATATAAATACGTTATCGGTTTGCAGCAAGCTAAATGTAAAGAACTACCTAGATATGACACTAGCACGACTCCTATCAACGGAAAAACGACTTCGATCGGAGACGGCGCCTGTTGCGGCAAAGTAGCGTAATCAACAAAGGCTACGTTGTGTGGTTCCGATAAGCTTGTAAAGCTTTTACGTTTTTTGTGACACCAGTTGGAGTTTTTGCCGATCTCACACCTGCATACGAGAATGCCGTTCTTCATCATACAGAATGTTTTTTAATATTTGTTAAAGCTATTTTATTATCGCATAAATATCGTTTCGGTATTTTATGTACATACATGACAATTATATTTATCCGTTCATAATTTAAATATGTATATATATACTTTTTTATTATTTGTAAATGTTGCTTATTAATGTTTAAATCTTTTGCATATTTTTCGTATGAATTGAACATATCTTTATGTGTGCAATAATTTTGATACGTTATTTTAACTATGTTTCTTGTACAAAGTTCTGTTATTACTATAATTGCGTCCATTCCGATTTTTTACATGTATTCTCTATCGTTTGAAAGCTGATAAATTATTTTGAAAGATATTATTTACATAAATTATATTATCAATATTGTATATGTGTATTTCGGTAATAACAAAATAATGAAGATACATTTATATGTATTGATTTGCAAAATACGTAGAAAATTTTAATTTAATTGGATTTTTTCAAACATTTTTATGTAGCTATTTATTTCAATTTAATTTCTGTCCTTTTGCTGTGATATTTTTGGTTGAAAAAATAGTATCAACATTAACTTTTCCGTACTCGAATCGATACTTCTTGTTTGAACAATAGATTCATACATTGTATTACTTTTTTCCATTTGACTCAATATTTTTGTTGCTTCGTGTGCTTTATTTATTTTTACAAAACTACTTCTTACCATAAATTATTTGATGCACATGGTTTTTGAGCTTTTTTCAAAACATCTAAATGCATCACATTCAAATATAATTATTTTAGTACTTAAATCTAGTATTTGTCAATTCCAAATGTTCGACGTTTTAATTGATATTATTTTTGTACACCAATTTACATTATACACGTTCCTCAATTTTATGTCGTCATGTTCCTTTCACATTTACTTATTTCGTCGCCAAAAAATTATTTTAATTATATTATGTGATCATCTTAGAAGCTTTAAGTAATGTTAAATTGTATTTTTATTCCGTTATCTGATTTTGCTACCAATCTTGCCGATTATCGAACGACCAGTGTAAAATTGTAAATAAAAAAATTAAATTTACACACTCACAATTATAATTTCGTAGTCAACGTAGAGTTTTGATTTGTCGAAATAATTTTATCGTATACTCACAGCTTTACCTATGATTAATTAATGCACTTTAGATTGCTATGATCTCTGCACTCTTTGTAATTCACGTAGACATGTAGATTGTGTAACCATTATATTTAGGGTATCGTTTCATAGGAATCAGTCAATTTTGATGGCAGTATTTAGCGACGCCATGTAGTCGTACACTTCTGCAAATTGTGTTGGGAGAACCCTTATTTGCAATTAAAATTGCAACTTCTGAATTTATATTCGTTACATAGTACGTATGTGCATTTATTTGCTCCGTCTATATTTTTTACACCCCACATTGCAAAATATAAACTATGATGTACCTGAACAATCTGAAATTCTATTACAAACATTATTTTCAACACGACTATTTTTTCATCCAATACTGCTTGTACAATAATAAAATTACTATAAGATATTTAGCAATAGTGAAATACATGTGATTTCCCTCTAATTCTATTAACGCTCGTTTCAAAGACGAAATTCAAACGATACAATCCAGGTTCAAACCAAAACTATTGAAAATAGTGGCCTATTTTACATGGTTAATTTTGTTTGGCTAAAATTTTGCTTAATATCCTAATGTATGAGCTAAAAATATGGAGTTGAAACAATAAAAAAAATATGTATTAATATTTCTACTTTGTCATTTCATTGAAATTCCATTACGTTCCCTAAACACTCATTATTCCTTATGATCGCAATTAATCGTGTTAAATTAATTAATATGATAAAAATACATTTAAAGCTTTCAATTATTTTATTTTTATGAAATATAATTTACAATCTCTTATTAAATTCTATCAGCGGAGTTTCAATTGTGGTAGCACCCAAAATTATAATACAACTGAATTATTCTTAAACAAATATAACAATATTTTACATTTTGATATAAACGAGAAAATCTGTAAACAATTATTACATTAAGTACTCTATGCATAGTAAATCATATTTAATTTTTTTTATTGGAAAAATTTAAAATAATTTATTCCTTAAAAATAACTGATAATATTTGACTAAATAACTTTTAAAAATAAATTTAGAATTGGAAAAGAACTTAAAGTGCTAAAATTTATATAATTACACATTTTGTTAAAATAAATATCAAATACTGTAAAACATAAAGTAGTCATAATCACTAAATTCAATGCCGTACGTCAATCGGAATGTGTTTGAAATCAGTTAGTACGCAATTGATAGTCTCCATTCTGCGTGATATATCTGACCCAAGGCAAAGCTTGATATCCGCTCTTTTCGATAATTTTCAAATACCTAACTTGAATACCGGAAGTCGTAAAATAGGGTATTTCAAATTTAACTTGTATCGGCGGTTTTCCGTCCGAATCTTCACATTCGACAGAAGGCAATCCGAAGTGAGCTTTCATCAAATACTCTTTGCCTCCTTGGAACGATTTGATCAGCCAAGTTATGGCGTTTTGTTCCGGAGTATACTTTACGCTGCCTATGGTGGTTTTGAACTTAGGAGAGTCAGCATCGGCTGGGACGGGAATTACAATTTCTACGTTGTTAGCAGTCGATCTCTTTTTGAACTGAGATTTAGCTCTGATCATGTACTCTACTCTGGAATGAGCGTGGCGATCGATTACGGATTCTATCCAAATCAAGGGTTTAACATGCGTGTTCAAACGGTACGACATCAATTCAAATTCACCATCTGGAGGAATAAACGAGATAGTTCTGTCGTTTTCGAACCTAGACAATCTTACACATTGATGAAACTTGACGTCTTCCAATTCTACCGATTTTGATTTTCCGCGGCCGGTACTTTCGAATAGCACTTTGTCATTTAATCCCAGCCGCAACTCTGGCATACCCGACAAGTATACTCTCATCTTTATAGCTCCGACTATTTCGCTCCTCAACACATTACCATTAGAATTAGCCAAAAGATTGACCGATTCGATAACGTCGAGAAACACTTCATTCTTACGATATTTAATCCCTTCCGATCGCCACGATACCGCATTAGTGACAGCTATCGGTATTCTAGGCTGGATTTCTAACTTATGACCTTCTTGAGTGATGTATTCTTGAAGTATTTTGCTGTCGGTCGTTTGTGGATAGCCAAAATCGATAAGTTCATCCAACAGTTCGTAGATAACAACGAAGTTATCCCTTATACTCTCTTCTTCTAGTTCTTTAAAATATTCAGTCATGACTTCGACGATTTTGTACAAAAACACAAATACCAAGGCAATGTTGGCGTTCTTCTTCGTAGTGGACACAATATACAAGTTGTTGGTTTTGATATAAGCAAAGGTGCACTCGTTGGTTTGCAACAGCGGAGTGACAAGACCTTCCTCTTCCTTTTCCATGAGCAGTGGCATGAATTTGTCGATCACACCAAGGTCTATATCGCCTCTGTACGTTCGAGATATCAGCACCTTTCCCTTCACGTCCAAAATGTAAATCGCGGACGACGACATTATCAATTCAGTCTGGAAAATGGAAAAAATCTGTTGATGTGACATATAACCTCAAATGACGTCACACGTCATTGTAATGAGATTTCGTCCAGGAAAATGTACTCACCGTATAATAACGACTTCTAAATCGGGATAAATGCGGAAATTAGTTCAGTTGGGGGATTAGAAAGTGTAAAATTTAGGATACAACCGCCGGCAGACGGACCCCGCATAACTCCACTCGAAATAGTGATTATAACACATTTTTCCGCGCCCATAGCAAAAATTGATTATCTTTCGAAATATGTAGTAAATTATAATATTGAACAATAAGACGTTTGAAATTTTTTTTGCATATTCACACATAAACAGTTAGTCTGACTTTGTATATGTACACATCTTTTTTTTTATATAGAATGAACTTATGGTATGTTAAAAGTAAAGATTGAATGATGTTATATATATGTATACAGTTTCACAGTTCTCGAATTGCTTTTTCCATTTTCTTCAGCAAGCTCAAGAGTAATCGCTTCTTGAAAGATTTTATATCTGTACGGGTGTCTATTACTTGTTTTATATACTGCTTAACTGGTCCTGTACCTTCTTCGCTTTTATAAGCTTCTTCAACTTGTCTCGAACTCTCGAATGTATCAGTTTTAGCATTGATTGGAATCAAATGAGCTTCTCCAATGAAAAAATTCTTGAACGCGTCTTTGCTATCGATTTTCAATGATTCAGAATTTTCTCTGGCAGATTCAGTTGTAGTTAAATTCGATGTATTATTTGAGGCAATAGTACAATTATCTTTACAGACAGATTTTCCTATTCCAATCATATCTGAACTGTTCTTCATGGATTCTATGGCCCCAGTTTTTGATAACAAAACAAATGCACCATAACTCGGAATGAATACTGGATATGCTTCATATGTTTGGTCGATGAAAGTCTTTGCATCTATGAATGGTCTGTGAAACAATAATAAACTTTATTAGATTTTTAAGAAATTTTTCTGATTTTCAGTTTTTATTCTTCTCACCCTTGATCCATTATGTTTTTTACAAACTTTACAAACTCTTTAACGAATCCAGTTCCGACTGAAACCAAAAATGGCTTAAGAGCATCTAATATAAATCCTTGTGTTCCAAAACTTGGTTTAATTGTGTTGACTATAATAAAAAATTTACATAAATGAACGAACTTTTCAGAATTTGGAAAATTTTCGTATATTTACCTAAACTGTCCACGAATATTTTAGCCACAGGAATAATATTTTCCTCTATTCCACTTCTTTTTTTTCGATTTAGTATAATCACTTTGGTTGGGTTTGAATAGAAATGGCAAAATTCTTTTTTATCGGTGCCTTGACATTCTAAATTACATATTTGATTTAATATTGGATGTACGTTTAATTTTTCTAACTCTTCACATTCTTTTATAGATAACGATTCTGCTTTATACACAATTTGAATTTGAATTATAATGAAGATATATAATACCTTCGTCATTTTTCAATTAATTTATTGTTTTTTCCAAAGATTTTAACATTTCTCAATAACATTACACATTTTCAGAGCAAAACCGAATTTTTAATGAAAAACTATATATTTAAACACAACAACCACTTCACTGAAATATATCAAACTAAGTGATAATACAGAAATTTCTCTTTGTTCGATCATTAGAAAGTTTTGGAGACTTATGAAACATTATTTCAAAATAAAGACAACTCATGAAGATTTCGTTAAATTTATTTCTACATAATAAATAATTACATAAATAAATATCTTATCATTAAAAACAATATCAATTTTTATCGGTCAAAACTTCGATATTTGTCAATTTATAACGTCTTTTCATATACTTTTGCACCATCTCCAAAAATTTATCTGAAATAATTCTGGATTATAAACAAAGCATGTATATTTTAAATAATTAAATTGGAAATAATACATACCGATACCGGAAATGATAGAACCCATCACTGTACCAGGACGATTAAATGAACTGGATACATTTTTTTGGTCGATTCCAGTCATCCTAGATAACAATATTTGCAAGAAAGACACACCTTTTATGTCGTCTACACTATTACTCATCAAAATGCTATACACTATCGGGTTTCTTAACACTTTTTGAA
>JAOXNN020000053.1:997734-1011603 GCA_028571205.2 Hydropsyche betteni | reverse complement strand
CTGTGCAGTAGCGAGTAGTTTAGCCACTAAATTACACGCTACTTTACTAAATTACTAGCGTAGTGCAAACTAGCCTTAAGGGGTGGTTTATGAAGAAAAATAATTGGGAAATTCCTAAAGAAAAGCTAAAAAATGACGATATGCTCCGCAATCCGCCAAACAGTCATGTTGTGTAGATTGCATACAATCAGGGACATTTTGTTTTCAATGTGTTTTTGAAACAAAAAATAATTAAATTAATTAATTTAGCAACAATCTTAATGCGATCGGTACACCGGTGTGTGCAGAACGCGTGTTCGAATTGGGAATCGGGAACCCGAGCAACGCAGGGTACTACCACTAGTGTTGTATAATACGAGCGTTGGTATTTGGACGTTGTGAAAATTGGACGGGTTGTATTCGAATTTTGAATCGAAAGATTGATTTTTTCCAACAAACGAAATGTTCGAATTCATAGCCGATCGGAGAATTTGCGAAAATCATAATTGCACTTTCAAATTCCATCGAATAAGGCTACACCGACGGAGCGGATTCGTACGTACGAAACTCGATATTTTGCATCGTTCAAAAGCGGAGAGTTCGTTCAGCGAAAATACGAACGAACGAGTGTGCAAAACTTATTCAAACATTAAATTTAATCTATTAAATTAACGAAGTTAGGGCGGTCTTTCATAAAGGACCGAGACAACATTGAAACGGGTCATAAAACGTAATCGCATTCCATTATCACTTGCACAAGGTCGGAATTGCTACGAGTAACGTTTTCGTCGTTTAGCCACACGTAACTAGACGAAATTGCAATCGGAAAAACTGGACTAATTCAATAATAACACTAATTGAAAACGAATCTGAGGCGGCGGTAATCTTCCATTGCGTAAACCGCTAATTAAACTCACCGACGTACACAAAACGGCCGATAACTAGAAGCGAGCGATTCGTACGTAGTTTTTTCGAAACTGATTTACATTTTTTTTTTTTAAATAATAACGCACTCGATCGGTAATGAAGTATTTCATGGCCGGCGATCCGAGGAGTTGTAGCGCTCGAAGTTGCCCAACGAAATCATGACCTCAAAGGCGAATCAACGTTCGAATATTGAATTAAAATGGATACGGAAGTCACCCGAGAAGAATTCGGCCCAAGGAATTTTCGGAATTTCGTAATAAAACGTAGTAAAATTAAACGGCGATTAATTTATTATCAATCCGCCGTGACGGATGGGATAAATGTTGTATCGATGATATATACGTATAAGGTTTATCGATGCTAGATTATGAGATATAGAATCAGATACAGCAAGTTTTGAACTTACGTGGATTCTATCACAATAACTTCGTCGGAAGACGATTACCTTATTATTTTTTTATAACATAACTATCTTTATGATGTACATTTGAAGGTTGGAAACATTAAACATGATCTTCGATACAAGAATCATATATCGAAGAATGTGAAAAATGAAGAGTTTCGAATTTGATTCTTTGTAAATCGAATACGTCGTAAGTCGGAGACAGCCTGTAACTAAAATGGTTAAAGAAATAATCGACGTCGAGTTACCGTTAAGCTCTAAGGTCGTGACGGTGGTAAGTGGTGAAGCGAAATCACACAAGCCGCAGATGCCTAACGAAACACAGGACAATCTATTTAGAAAATATCGATATGAAATAATGAATATCTTAAGCATCAGATGAGATTAGAGTTCAACTCATCCGTTTTATCAATTCTAGTTAAGCGTAAGCGAACAATAACCGTAATTATGGTTATTCAGTCGGGTTAATTGCGCCGGCTACGCTTTGGCCCAAGAACAATTCGCTTTGTATAAAATAAAACAAGAAATATGAATGATTAAAACGGTATAAGGGACTCAAACGTTAAACTGGACACATCCGCAACATAAAAGCTAACTGTTTATTTATACGAAATTTTTCCTCTTACATCTCGGGACGGAGACATGAAAAAATACACGGCCCGACATTAGCCGGCACTAAAATAAAATAGTCAACGGCGAAAGATACGTCGATAATTGCAACAATTTGCCACGAATTATATTGAGAATCGCCTCGTTCGATTCGATGCTTTCATTATCGACGCAACACGTGGACCGGTAACCGGTACAATCTGTCAACTAACAAGAGGTCAAGTGCAAACGCACAAGTGAAAAGATAATTGCGATGAAATCTTCCATTTGAATTCATATTCACTTTCAATATTTTTTTATTATAAAAAAATACGTTTAACATTATTCAATCGAACAATGAAGATACATTATAATAAAAATTTAATCGGATTTTCATGAAATTATACAGAAATATTCCAACGATATCGAGTAATCTTAACAAATCAAAAAAACACATCAAACATCGCCCGTTTAGACAGTGAGGACGAATCAAATTTGGAAGGAAATATATATTATATTTAAAAAATTATCAGATCTTCATGAAATTACACAGAAATATTCCAATGACATCGATTAATCTATATAAACCAAAAAAACACATCAAACATCGCCCATTTAGACAGTGAAGACGAATCAAATTTGGAAGGATTCAAATATTATATTAAAAAAATAATCAGATCTTCATGAAATTTCACAAAAACATTCTAAAGACATCGAGTAATCTAAATAAACCAAAAAAACGCATCGAAAATCGCCCGTTTAGACAGTGAAGACCAATAAAATTTGAAAGGATTCATACATTATATTAAAAAAAATAACTAGATCTTCATGAAATTACACAAAAACATTCCGAAGACATCGAGTAACCTAAACAAACCGAAAAAACACATCAAATATCGCCCGTTTGGACGGTGAAGACCAATCAAGTTTGAAAGGATTCATACATTATATTAAAAAAATAACCAGATCTTCATGAAATTTCACAAAAACACTCCAATGACATCGAGTAACCTAAACAAACTGAAAAAACACATCAAACATCTCCCGTTCGGACGGCGAGGACGAATCGAATCCGGAAGGACTCGACCTCGATCCGCCCAACGGCGAAGGTGTGATAATGGCCCCGTCGCGAGATGGGCACCAGCCTCGTTGCGGCATAGGAAGCGGGATGACGGCGACCGGTCCGGCGGCATTCTTCGGGGCCGGAGGAGAAATGACGAGGCGGCCCACATCACCTGCGCATGCGCCAACCGCCATCGTGATCGCCGTCAGTGCTCGGCGGGTGCTCCTCGCGAGGCTGGAGCGTGCGAGGCGCTAATTCGAGGCTCGTCTAGTGGAAAAACCGGCGGGGAAATGGGCGAGTCGGTGACCGTTGGTCTGAGATTCGGAGGTTTCGTCGATGGTGCGTGGGATCGGAGCGGTTACGTGTCGGCAATGTTGATTCGTGAAATTCTACGAGTCGTGTCTGCTTGAATAATTTTTTGGCGTATGTTCGGCAAAAAGGGAAAATTTTAGATGACTGGAAATATTTCCATAGAAGGATATTTCGAAAATCCCTTACATATAATAGCGGATTTCTGTGTATCTGTGTCGATGACGCTCGCGACTTTTTATAGTATCGATTCTAATATGTTCTTTATGCGTATACAGTTAACGTCTATAATATGATGTTCATTACCTACTAACTACTGGCTTTGCCTATATGTGCGTGTTCGTAATAATAAATGAATTATTTTGATTTTATTAATTAAATATTCAAATCGGGTAGGGCATCGGGCAGCCGATGTTATTAACATCGGGCCTATTTACTAGTAAATTAATAAGCTCGAAGTTTAGTAATTAAATCGATTCGAATCGAATTTTTTTTTATATATCAAACGAAATTTCATAATATTCATTTATGTAAAAATTTTCGCGTATCGAATTTTCTTTCCGTATATTGATTCGTGTAAATTTTTTTCTCCATATTGAAAAATTTGCATAAAACATATACAAAAATTAAAAATGTTATAAAACACGACACGTAAACAAAACCAACGAACAAATCACTTGTTAATAAACACAACCAATTAACATCGTCCATCTAACACGGTGCGAAGTCATCTATTCTATTTTTCAAACGTGTCGAAGTCGAATGGATCCAAAACGAAAAACGGTATCAAATTTTCCAATAAAATCAATAAAAAAAACCACCTCCAATCGCGAAAAACGTCGCACGACTTACGAAACCGATTCGTATGAGAAAAATTCAACACATATCTAAAAACATAAAACAATAACGCGCAAGCGACACCAATTTCGCAATCGCGAATTTTTACACCGATAATTCGCATTTTATGAGAATTTTTACAAGCGCTTTCGCGACATGCACATTCCACATGCATGTTATCAATTAAGGCTTTGTGCAAAACCGAGGAGGAACATCGAAATTGCCGCAATTTCTGAAACTGGAGCGTTCGCATAATTCGCGGCCGAATGCTGAAAATCGGACGCGAAAGTGCAAAGGCACGTTTTTTTTGTGTCAAGTCCGCGCGATATTCGACAATTGCTTCCGGAGCGAAAAGGAAGCGACATTTTTGTTTAGCGGCGTGTGGAAACTTTTATTTTATGCATGTCGAAATTTCGGTTATGACATAACGTTGAAATGTTAAGTGAGTTCGTAAAAAAGTAAGCGAAGATCGAAATATTTATTCAAAGCGCACGGAGGCGGCGTATAGCGATTTTAGATAAATCAATCACACGCCGACTTATCTTGAATTAACAGTTCGAAGATGAATATTTATGGTTGAAAATTTTGTATTTACATCTGTAACGTTTTTCTAAAAAATAATTAAAATGAAGCGTAATGCGAAAAAACTATGTATAAATTAACGTACAAATTATAAAATCTAAGTATATACTCATTGATAAAAATCAAAAGAACACTTTCATCGCTGTACAAAAAAAATTGAATGGCATCATAATACGTATTTACACTCGCAAACTTATGAGGAACAATCAGGATCGGATTTGCTCCTCTCACCGTCTGAAGAGGGCAAGCGAAAAAAAAAGCGAAAATATCCGCCGATTCAGCTCGATATTCAGATATACGAGATTCACAAGCCGAACAATGCGAACGTCAAACAATGACCGTTCAAAAAGTCGGTTCAACAGCCTCGGAGACAGCCGGGAAGCTGAGCACACAACGGTGCCGTGGGATACAGCCGAGTGAAAATGTCCATGAAAAACTAAGCAAAAAAAAAAGGTTGCCGATCACTTTCATCGGCATTCTAAAATGCAATGTTCCCGAACGCAATTGGCGCCGGGTGAAAACGGATATCTTCACCGTTGGCCATATCGTCGTCATTGTCGATTCGTTTTGTACTCACTTCAGGACAAGGTGGCTCCCTATCAAATATTCGGGGTCTAGACTATATACCTTATCCGAGAGCTAACATCGTATTGATAAGGGACATGTACCATAAGAGCCAATCCGCCCATGCCAGTGGAAGAGGCTCTCGGACCAATAATACGCAAGTTTATGTGCTAGACTTTTTACTCACTAACTCTACAAAGCAAATCGCAATGAAAACTCGAAGGACAACGAAGTAAAGGCTGAGCAAACTGCGCCCTTGCTGGCCACTTTGTGGTCGCAATGATTACCAGTTTGACAGACGAGGCGAGATCGTTAGTCTTACGTGGTTTAGACCTCGGCAAAACTCACGCCATAGGCCAGGGATGGCGAACCTTTTTCCCAAGTGGGTCAAATTTATTTTTTTATTTTATTGAATTCATGTTGCGGGTCACTACGGTTGCCAACATTTTTTCGGCAAAATATAGTAATTGATTTGGGTAGGAATTTAATTTTCCTGCATTACTTTTTTAAGTGTTTTTCCGAGTTTTATAAAAAAAAAACTAAGAATATTAAATGAAAGCTTTTTACAATCATATCTAAAAGTTCAAGCGAATTCGATAATTTCACATGCGGGTCACTATGTGACCCGCGGGCTACTCGTTCGCCATCGCTGCCATAGGCCTTCACCAATTATTACTTAAAAGAAATCGTAATTTATATGCTATACCTTATCATTCCGAATTTAGCCGTGCAATCATCCCATCAATTATATCACAGCATTTTATTCGTTTAACGGTGCCGTGGGACACAGCCGAGTGAAAATGTCCATGAAAAACAACAACAAAAAAAAGGTTGTCGATCACTTTCATCGGCATTCTAAAATGCAACGCTCCCGAACGTAATTGGCGCCGGGTGAAAACGGACGTCTTCACCATTGGCCATATGCCACTAGAAAATGCAATCGAAATCCGCTGAAAACTCGTGAATTAATATTTAAAAAAAAAAAAGAAGTGAACCAACGAAAACTGGACCCCGAACTGTGTCAGAGCGGACCAGAAACAAGTGGCGTTCCACATAAAAAGTTACCGAAATAAACTCACTAACGTGTGGGCCGCCTCGAACGTCCGAGAAGAGGTCAAGTGTATCTAGAGAAACAAACACTGTCGTCGGATGATGGTCTTATTGGTCTAGGCGTGACGCAAACGTCGATAGTGAAAGCTCGATTAGGTCTGATGATCGCCATCGCTTTTATTGGACGCTAGCAGATATAGATGAATGCGGTCCGTCGGAATTCGTGGTGAATTCGAACGCGAGAACGAGTGGTGTGAACGCAACTGGAATTGCTAATGTCATAGTAATGACGCGCTTGATGGGATTAGCTCTGTTGTTAATGGAGATGGCATTAATTGCGACATTACTGCTGTGTTCGTTTCGAATAATGTTTATAACATAATTATACTGTTGCGATGCATAATATGTAAACTGAACCGGAGGTCAAAGTCGCTGAAAAGTGCACTCGAGTAAAGTAAACTCGTAAACATCTCGGTATTGTATTAAATACGCAATATGAGGATCTACGCTAGATGATTCAGATTATTGACTTATAAAAAAGCGAATTTGAACACACGATAAATCAAACTATTAACTTATTAGCGTATATTTATACAAACGACACATTTTTATTGAAAAATTCCAAACACGTGGTCGGATCGAATCGACACGAAAAATACGAGACTATTGAGAATCGGCCATTTCCCGAATCTCCATCAAAACATCCACGCAAGGACAACGACACGAATTCGTTATTGAAATCGGTGCGTTGTTGCGTACGTATATATATATATTTTTTTTTTTGATAAGATTTACATACAAATTACAGGTGGTCAACTCTACGCGTTGAGACTGTGTTGTCATACGCTCTTCCATTTCCAGTATGCAAATCGAGGACGCGCTCGCGTTGTTTTCATAATGCCACCTAATGACGATGTTATTTATATTTTTTTATATATTCGGCCATTATGAAAACCACAATCGACACTTATGTCATCGGTCAAATGTCGCAGACGTGCATCGGAAACGTTAAACCGTCACTTACGCAATTGCATATGATTTAGGCTGCGTTTAACGCTCGATTTTGACTACGGGAAAAACTGTCGAGTTTTTTTTTTACGTACTGGACGGATCTCTTTCGATTCTATAAAGGTTACGTAAGGCGATTTCAAAAGAGAACATTCTTGGGATCGCCCGATAACAATATGGCCGAGGCATGCCGGTAAACATGTATAAGTGCACATCGGATAAGTGAAGATTTCGAGCACGTTCGCGATGTCAACAACCCGCACGAGTCGCCGATGTTGCGAATATTCAACAAGTGCGCGTTTCCATAATAGTAAAAATGGCAATAAACGGCAGAAGTGCGCGATGGAAAAAAAAATAGCAAATAGAGAAAGGCACAGGACGGCATTCTTGTCGGTTTTGCATTAGTACGCAAAACTCAAAGAGACCGGGTTCGATGATACCGACTTTCACGGCTTGCGAAATCTATCTATATACATAAAAATGAATCGCGGCAGGTATTTGGTATGGACAAAAATCAAAAACCGCTTGACCGATTCGTGTATTTATTTTTTTATTTCGTTCAATTTAACTAAGGGGTGGTTTGTAAAGAAAAAAAATAGGGAAATTCCTAAAGAAAAGCTAAAATCCGCCCGACAGATGTTGTGAAGATTGTATACAATCAGAAATCGGAAACTACCGCTAGTATTTTATAAACATTTTATAGACATCGATCCGATTATTAATTCAAAGCGGGGGACGTGCATGTAATTAACCGGGCATAAATTGCCGATGTCCTACGTTTTTCATTATCGCCTCTTAAACGGACAAGCTCTAATTAAACTGTCGATCCGAAGAGAGCCGGGTTCGTTAGCGCGATAAAATATTTAGACGAAAAAAATATATGAAACGTCTACGGAGTCGCGTGTCGAAATTTTCGTTATTATGGACCGTATAGAATTTTGTATGCGCGTCGGTGTCCATTGTTCGAAAGGGATTTTTCTCGAGCGACGTCGCGACGGGCACTTTCACCGAAAAAAGTGTATAGATTGTGAGAAAATTGCCATTCATACCCAGAACAAGAGACAATGAGGCAAAATAATCAAATTATATCACTGCCGTTGTTTATCGCGTTTGTGTAAGAGAAAAATGCGGCGGAAAGATGTAGGTACGCCGCTGTGAAAATTGATGATTTAAATCAGGCTAAAAATTATGACAGAATTAAAGTGAAGAATGGTCAGAACAATAAAAATATAATATGGTCAGAATGAAAAATAAGTCTTTAATATTAAACTATTTTTTTAATAGAATGGATTATATTGTATGATATGATCAAAAATGTTACTGCAAAATTTCGATGTTAAAAAAAAACTAATTTAAGTTTTATTATTTGACAGGTTTAAGTTGGCAGAACTTCGTTATTCACTCATTATGCATACTCGTTTGTAGATTAGGCATATAACAGTTGATTATTGTTTGTAAATAGAACCATTGCATATGAATAAATATACAAATGATAAAGCATAGAACAACAAATATTTTCCATAATTTTTTATTAATTAATCGATCATAAGAGCTTTTGGCTTCCCTATTTTTCTCTTTTGCCCTATCGGTATCTGTTCGGCAACCATTCCATATAAATTCTGACAAATTCTGCCCGAAAAATACGAACCTTCAAATTACATTCTTATAACATTAACGCATCAATGATATCACGGAAAATCCGCGGTAATAAATACAGGAAAACGATAATACCACAAAGTCATACGTCAATAATTATTAACACTATAATCGCACTAATTCTAAAACAGGATCTTCAACAGAAACTAGTATAAACGAAAATTTTCAAAAAAACATAAACATTCAAACACCGAAAGAGCACCGAACTAGCGATCGACGAATCAGATAAATTTCAGATTATGGAGAATTAAGAGAAATTGTTGAAGATCAGCACTTCGGTCACGCCATTGTCCCGCGAGACGCCATCAGTCTTCCGAGCCGAGAGATCCATTCGAGAGAAAACGAAAGTGAATCCGTACAATTTCACAGATTCGTGTCCAGACAACGAGATTCAGGCGTACAATGGGTCGATAATTTTTCAGAGGCTCTCTCGGTTATGTGCGAGTTCACTTTTACGCTCGAAAATGTGCGCAGTACGTGAACATGTCGGGACTGATTGAAAAAAAAACAACCATAATCTGAATTGATCGTGTTTCTGTTAAAAAAAGAGTCGACAATGGAGATTACAACAATTGACCGACATTGGATGTTTGTACAATGGATATAACGGCGAATCGGTTTGCCCTTTTGATTAATTACATAAAAATACTCCGGGGAGTGTATTCGCAAATATAAATATTTGTTTTTTTGCGTATATTAAAAATGATAATAATATATATGCCGTATAAAAATGCAAATCGTTCGATGAATGAAATATGAGAAAAATTTTGTATAAAAAAAAAATAACATTTAAAAATATCACTTAAGAAAAAATAAAATATAATAAATTTGAATTTATCGACCGTTAAAAAGCCTTCATCGGGTTAAAAAACGCATTAGCCGAGTACCGTAATGTCATTAAAATACAAGTGCTATAACTCTGATTGTACACACTAATCAAATTCCATCGAATCGATGTGTACATGAAAAATGCGTATCGACTGCACCTGAAATTAATACAATAATACCCTCAGCCACGAGACTATAAATACGAATGGACTGATCCGAAAACGTAATCAATTACCCGAAGTGTCACAGACTATAATGGTGGGAAAGGTCGTATAAAGCGTCTATTTATTTTTGGCAGTACACGCCCACCAGACCCCATTGTTAAAGCATGTTCATGTTGCTAGCGAAAATTCTGATCCTACGCGAATTCGTTATTACGAAACGATTCCGAAGGATGAGTTCCAAAAAAAAAAAATCAAACAAATGTCGAACGTTAGATCGTATGTTGTCGAAGAACAATGGCAGGAAACGTACTCCAGGGGAACGCATCCCATTTTTTTTATAGTTTTTAATTATGGATGCGGGTGTCAACGATCTATAAACTTTCTTTCGATCGATCGATCAAACGTGACGAAAGAAACCGGTCGAAAACTGCCCGAGAAAAGAGTCTTCTGAAAAGAAAATGCAGAGTGAAATTGTCTCACATACCGAATATGGTTCTGCGGCTCGAATAAGAAAGTTTAACTTTTTTTCGCAACCATTTTATTCTTATACATGAAGTCGTACGGTCAACTATGAATCGACTTTCGATCGGTCATCTGACCGAGACGAAGGTTATATTGTGTTAAGTTGCCGACGGAAAGATGAAACGCGTGCGAAAGAAATTTCATTGCATATACAAAGCGCGGATAGGAAATCGATTAAATTTAAAAATTTCTAGAAAGCGAATGACTGCGGTGAATTTTTAGATGCGTAAGTGTTATATGTTGCATACGAAATTGACTGATATGAAGATCGATGAAATCGTGAAAGTGTCGCATATTACGTGCGATTACGAAGTAAAAACGGTGAAATTCCAAAGTCAACAATCGAATATTAAATGCACGATCTCGAAATGTCGCACTTAACTATTCAACGAACAACCTAATACAGTATCGATTATTTCAATAGGAAAACCCGCATCAATTTTCTTTGAATAATAGAGAAGACATTTCGTTCACAGAAAATCGTACACTAATAAGTGTGTCGATCGACAAATATTTAAGTCGATCGTGAATTATAAAAAATCCATTGTCACAGCTGAGAACGCGAGGGGTTCACTTTTTGTTCCGACAGTTGTCCCACTTCCTACGTCAGTTCCCAGTTGTCCACGATTTTCCACACTAACAATATCCCCTACTTTATAGAGCGACCACTTTTAGAACACACCGGAACACCTGGCACCTTTATCTGGGCCATCTTGCGGCACTTTAGCCCTCGGGGTGTAACGTGGAAGGGCCCTCGTCCGAATTCCACGGCTTCCCCAACTGGAGCACCTCTCCTCCTCGACTCCTTCCGGCATTCTTATAGGGAGCTGAGCTGCTAAGGTCGCTGCTTCCACGTGGTTTCGACACGGTTTGCCAACGTTCGTGTTGTGAAATCGTTTCGTGATTGTGTTTTCGCGTTTAGGTGTTCACCTGTGCAGACGATGACCGCAGAACCGGGTTTCGGACCGCTTTTACGGAGCACGAGCTCGAATGTGAATGCTCTCGGCGTTACGTCAACTGGACGGTTGTGCAACGCGTCAACCTTCACAAGGACGGAAACTGATGATGATGGTCTGAGGTTGTGTGATTGTGGACTGTGCGTGGTGGTGGATTCGATTGGATCCGATTGTGGATTTTCGTTTTTTTTTTATGTGCGGCTTAGTAATAAAGTTGAAACAGACGGGAAAAATTCGTGATGTATATCTTATAATGTATAGTGAGATAAGATACGTATGCTGTGTACGTCGATATATTTTTTTATGAATGACTTCAGTTTCAAGTGTTGTTTATCTGTATGCATTTTCAAAATAAGCATTAATCTCACGTTTAAGTAACCATTCTAATGATTAATTATATACATGTTGAATACGAAGAATCTGGCTTTTCGTCGTTCAGTTAATCATAATATGTCAACAGTAACGAAACACCTACGTCTGACTATACAACGCAATCAACCCGACAGTTCAAAGCTGCGATTAATTACACTCACTCGAACGTCACGTCTAAAGCAAAGATACACAGATTTAGTATACTCGACCAATCCAAATATTTAATTGACACGATCGACTCCACAGGCCGACATTAACGGTAACCGCCATCGGCTTGACGAAACCGAAAGGGCGTTCCTCGGGGGACCCGACAAGATTTCCACTCTATATTCATCGGCAGAAGTAACCGGAAACTTATATAGCATTTAGGTAATGAAACTCGGCTCCCCTACCCGCCGATTCTGGGTTAAACGGCCGGCTTCCATAATCCGCTAAGGACCCCGAAACGCGCATGCAAAATGAATGAGGCGAACGGCAAACGTTTACGTAACAAACACACTAGTTTGTACGCTCCGGTCCAGAGAGAGCTGATTTATTACGATGGAAACGCGCACACCGTTCGAGTGTGTGTATGTAAAAGGCTCGAATCTGTGCAGGGTTGTCGGCAAAATCGATGCCGAGGAGAAAGACGGGGTTGTTGTGAAGCTGAATGGCGGTGGGAGTCCATTGATGTCGGTGCTGCTAACGTCACGCGCGGAAATGTGAAAGATTTTCTGGTTCGTGTGGATATTTTTGTTGGTGGAGTGTTGGTTCGATATCAATCCGTCGGTTGTCTGTTGGTTTATTGAGTAAATTATGATGTTTTATTAAGTTACTAGTATATAGGCCCGATGTTAATAACATCGGCTGTTGATAATCATACTATTACGTAATAAAATAAAAATTGAATATATGCAAAAATATTTTATAACCGTGCTTTTACGAAATGTCTCCAGAATATAAGATTATATAGGATAAGATTATAGCCGTTATTATAATGACCATAAAGACTGAATTCGGAGCTCGAGTTATAGCCGTTCTCGTGTAGCGATTATGGCCGTTATATTTGAACGGCATACTGGCTAAATTGGAACGATAAGTCGAGAGCCTCACAAACAAACACAGGACATCTGTCATCGGTAATTATATACATGTATAGGGGGGGTTCAAATATTTTTTCCGCTACTTAATAATCGACGTATTGCATAAGTCAATAGAGAAGCTTTCATAAGCATGATTATTATAAACGTTAAGTATATACGTATAAAGACCATATACGCATGAAGAATAATTTTATAGACGCAAAAAAATAACCGTATCGACGCGTCGTTCTAAAGTCGTTAGCGTCATCGAACAGACAAACACACAGAAATCCAATATTATATATAGGGGATTTCGAGTAAAAAATATGAATGATTCATATTGAAGTTTTCAAACAAAATTCAACGGAAATAGAAAATATTTATAATACGTCCGAGAATACATAACGAGATCATAGTTATAAATATAACAACCGAAATTGCGTCACTTATAAATGCACCCCGACTACGCGTCCTACTTTCAAACCCCATAAAAATTCAACATCCAACAATCGATTCAGCGTCAAATTTCGATACAAACGGGTTCGTCTGAAAGCATTACGAACACACACACACACACGATCCACTGATGACCCTAATTTGGAGAATCAGCTGCGGGCACAACCCCATGCAAATGACGAGCGCTAACATTGCTCATGACAAGATTGATGCGCATTCGCGTACATATATGTCATTGCAATGACGCGTCGCCATTATTTCGAATCGTGTGTGTGTTCAACAGTGATGTATTGTGCGAACGATTCTCGTATTTCGAATGACATCCGTATTCGGAATTGTTTACCGAAAGTGAGATTGATACGAACTTTCTAGGATGTTCATTGTACAGTTTGCGTACATCCAGTTTATGTAAACGGGGTGCTAAGACAACGGACGGATGGCAACGTATCGCTCGAAAATCAACAGTTTGATTTAAAATAAGTATCGCAATCGCTCGATAGATGGACTAAATGTCAAGCTGACAGATCGTATTCGCGTATATATC
>JAOXNN020000053.1:975686-997634 GCA_028571205.2 Hydropsyche betteni | reverse complement strand
CGAGCGGTTGCGATACTTATTTTAAATCACAAACTGTTGGTTTTCGAGCGGCACATTGGCGTCCGTCCGTTGTCTTAGCACTGTAAACGGATATAATCTCACCCATGTCGTATTTGACTCTGTCCCAGGCTTCGTTCAGGTCGTCCATTAAATAGTTAACGGTGAACCTCATGTCGAAGATGACCGTCGTCGACGAACGTCCGCGTCGAAATGGTTCCAAAACTAAATAACCAGATTGATATCAATAATTTGGAGGACGCTGAGACGAGTCGGACAATCGTTAGAAACGAATTTGGAGCTTTTGCCTCGGGCGAATTCTTCGGAACACTCTTCATAATAATCAATGTAAACGACGAAGACGATTATAAAGCCGTTCGATAAATACACGAATGAAACATGGTAATTATTGATCGAGTGTTCTTCGAAACACTTGCGAAGACACCGACTTATATAGGACAATCGATGGGATCGAGGCAGGTGTTTGGACATTTTTATTAGATTCGATTTGAACTTCTATAAAGTCATGCAAATGCAGGCGCGGAATTTCCGAAGAATAATCGATCGACGATTCCATGAATACAAGTCGACCGATTAACAAACAATGGACGCTGCAATTATGCCGGTATAAGAAATCGAATCGTGCGTGCAGTACTGACGACTTTTAAATATTCATATCGACTTCCGAACGAGTGCCATCATCGTGGTATCATCGTAATGATGCATTTATAAATAGCCGAGGATGCAACGTCGATGCAGAAGGTCGTTTCGCCGACGAGGATTCGCAATTGCGGTTTTGGTTCCCATAATAAATATTGTGTGTTGATTTTGAAATTTACAAGATGTCCAATTTCGTTGTGCAGAAATCGATTTCGATGTTTTCTCGGAAGGTTCGCATTCGGTTGGGTACAATTGGAGAACGGGACCGTTCAAATTTAATTAATTTTCATACTACTTAAGTGTGATTGATTCACCGAACGACTTGCCCAATTTCCTTTGATTATATCAAAACGCATGCTTTGTATTCCATTTCCGATAGCGATCAAGATACGGCGGCGTCAAAAAGATAAATTGTTATTTACGAACCGAATTTTAACGAAAACATCACATACGAATAATTATAGTTTCCATTGCGATACGAACGCAAATAATTACGAAATATTCCGATAATTAATAATCTCCACGATGAGTACTGTACGCGCCGATGAATCTTTGCATTTTGAACTTTCATCACCGAGTACAACATTCACGCGTCGATTGAACCTGAACATGTTATAAACACATCAAGTATTCAAATTTTCATCCGGGGTCTTATACGGATTGTCTACACAAAAAGAAATTCCGATGTCGTAAGACATAACAGTTTTGCAGACACTTGCAATTGTTCAAACAACAAACGGAAGGTGTACATATCGCACAATACAAAAAGGTGCATTATTTGCTTCGACTGCATTTCACAATTAGACAAACACGTATTCTGAGAATACACAAACAATTTTATTAATGCACCAATTAGACAAATTCATTCTGTGAAACGTTATACCCGATCGAAGGCGACGAACCGTCAATTGGTGAAGTTTGCGAATAGTTTCAGATTACAGACGTTCCCAGAACGTAACGTAATTACGATCATCGTTGTCATCAAAGTGGCAAAACATTCAGTTCAATGCTAAACAAAAACGGCGTGTCGCAACGCTTTGATTGTTTTTTTTTTTCTTCCTATGACGAAACTGTTGTTAACGATCGAAAATCGTCGAGTTTGGAAGTTGTGGAACGGCTGGAAGTTGGCCGATTGCGAAAAATATGCGATTTTGTATCGAAAAATTCCGGCGATGGACTGCGTGCGTAGTTTCGATGCGTTTTGGTGCATGTTGCGAAACGGTTAACGGTGAAAATTGATGCATACCGCGGAAGTGATTACCTTCATAATTACGGCGTAAAATATGGACGATCTCCAAAACATCTATCAATTGTTACAGTTTGAGTGTCCACTTCGTTTGTGCACAAACTAGTCTGTTTATACACCTTGTAACAGCTGTAGTCCAATTGTTAATGTGGTACGACAATTTAAATTGTTTGCACTCAGATAACGCTCTTATGCTAAATATCAATAAGGTGGAAATTGGTACATCAATTAATGATCGAGAAATACACGTAGGGTCTACACGTCGTGTCAGTTTGAACTTCGAAAGCTAGTTTTGAATACGTTTTCACAACTCAAGCTGAAACGTTAACCCAACCTAACCCAAGCATGATGACGTCTGCTTTTAGTTTAGACGCAATTATATGCAGGTAAAATTTGACAGTTGACATTCAAACTAAAATCGATAGTTTGTGTATACCCAAACTAGTATGGGTGTAAACAAACAAAATTTTATACTTGAACTGTGACATAGACACTACGCGTATTTCTCGATCATTAGTTGACATACCAATTTCCATCTTATTGATATTTAGCATAAGAGCGTCATCTGAGTATAAACAACTTAAATTGACGTACCACATTAACAATCGGACTAGAGCTGTTACAAGGTGTATAAACAGACTAGTTTGTTCGTGCAAAAACGAAGTGGACACTCAAACTGTAACAATTGATTAAATGTTTTGGAGATCGTCCATATGAATAAAACTTCGAACGACATACAATAAAATCAAAACATTCACTGAAGCAATAAAACTTTCTTCGAACCAAAACACGACATAAAATGTTAATTTCTCTCGAATTCCAATAAACCGCCTGAATTCATTCAAAAAACCTACACATTCATTCATGGGCCGGAATCGGAGAAATGGCCAAATTTAGCGTAGACCAAATTGGCATCACGCACACACACACACACAAACGAGGGTTAAATAAACAACTAAACGACCGACACACGGAACCAATTTGTGCTTGATCCTTTTACGGTTCAAGGTTGGGAAATCCGACGGGGTCGTTTCGGAATTGACTTATTATCTAAAACGTGTTATCTGACTGTGAGTAAATTTACTCGATATTGGAGTAAATTCGAAACGAGTGTTTATCGAAATCGAGAGACGCACGAGATGTTTATCGATAGTTGATTTTTTTTTGGGATTTGTTGATATTAGTAATTTTCGAAGGCGATACGATCGGTTAAATTGTTGCAAAATTAGGTTATTGGACTGAATTTTATGTGCTGAATATCATTTTAATGTCATACAATTTTGCAATATATTTTCATTTTGTGAGTCAGTGTATCAATGTAAGTTTCACATTTCTAGATCGGTTATACAATTTGCCTATATCTAATTTAAATAATAAACAAAAGGCTTCGATTCATTTCAGGAATTATTTACAAAGAATCGAATGTAAAATTTTGATCAAATATTTTATCTTTTTGAATACGACGATCAATATCGTCAAAGTCAATCGATCAATAAATTAATGGTTATAAGTTATTGACCTGAAACCATTCAACAAATGATTGTAATGAAAAATCACAATATCCTTTTCACTTGAGATAAACGTTCAATAGTATCAGAAATGACGTTTTCTGTAATGAATACCATTTTGATTTCGAAATAATGACGCATAGAAATGAAAAGCAATATTTTTCAAACTCTTTTCAGACGATCCCAATAAAATCTACCACCGTTGAAAAATTACCGTTTTATTATCACATGAGGATAAAATATCGAAAATTTTCGACACAGTCGAAAATATTTTTCTGCAACGAATATCATATTGACTTCATAATAATGACAGCAAACAAATCACATTCGATAAATATTTCAACTTATTTTCAGACGATTCCAATAAAATCTACAAACATTGAAAAATCACCATTTCTTTCATCGAAAAATTACTATTTTTTTCATCACACGAAGACAAAACATCGGGTAATAATCGCTTACCGCCCATGAACGTACCAAGCTCCCAAACGATGAAACGCATACATATAAAAATCCAGTTATAAGTTTTAAGTTGGTATCCTGCATTCACGCACACATTCGCATCCAAATTTTGACGTTAAACGTCAGTCGATTATTTCTATACGAAATAGAACCTAACCCAACCTAACGAATCAAATTGGGTTTTGTGTCGATGGATTGATCGTGGTGTTGAATACTCTAATGTTACTGTTTCGATACCTGAACAGAAAGTTTCGTACGACCAACTGTCAAACTGCGAATGAGTGCATGTACGTAATGCCGGGCACCAACTTAAAAACTACGCACGCTATTTTCTGAATGTGTACGTGTAAAAACGCGTTTCACCGCTTGGAAGATTGGTACGTTCATGGGCAATAAGCGACCTTTACCAAAAACATCGAAATTTTCAGACCCATCCTTTTTGACGCCGACACACTGACCACCGATTCCAACAAACTTTCAGATGACCCCAACAGAATCCATCATCAACACGGCAGCGCCTCTGACTCATCGAATTGTGACGCCAAGGTCAATCGTGTTACACGATTGCTTCGAGAAAACACGACAAAAAACAACCCACAAACATACACACACACTGGGCATGTGCAAAAAGGCAATTACACGTCCTCTCGGGACGAGATACGCACGCGATCCTACCAAAGTCAATATCCTCGCTCTCTACAAGGATCTGAGGATCGCAAATGGGGAATTGTTAATTATGATGGTCGATGATGTCGTGTTGATGACTTTTTGCGCGAGGAAGACGATGAAGGAATAATGATGAAGTCATCGGTTCTTATGGGGTGATCGTTTACGTTGTTTTGTCGGAGGGTTTCTAGGAAATTCGTTTATTATTTGATAGTTTTATCTTATCGTTGGAATATAAGTCAATTGTAGCATTATTAGCATTCCGGTCAAATAAATAATTTGTAATCGGATAAGTCGGATATTTCAAATATTTTTATTGATTAGAAATTTTTTTGTTATAATAAAAATTGGTAATTTCGAACGATTTCTATGAATTCGAAGTATAAATTTTCTTTATTAGGCAATGAATGGATCGCAAATAACACATTTACATTCGCAAAGCCGCAGAGTTGAATTTCTCTATTCGTCACACGATGCAATTTTTTATTCGCGAATAAAATTACATAAATTGAAATTGCAACACCGAGTGCATACAAAATTGCCGAAAATCAATCGAAAAACAAAAGTGCTGACACCAATCAGAATCCGATAGAGAAAAATGACAGTTTTAATCGGAATTTGATAAAAAAAAAAATTTTAAATCCTAACAAATGTCCAGGTCTATAAGAGGTTTCTTTCATTGAACGTACAACATGAAAAATTGTAGAAAAATAAAAACAGGTCGTTGTATGGAGGACAAATGGGCACCTGTAAGTCTTCTTATGCGATTACTGAAGCATGTTTCAGTCACATGTAAATTCCAATAGAAACTATGTTCTTTTTGCGTTCCATTAGTTATATTTAACATTACGCAATCGCATTCGTATACATTTTTCCGAGTAATATATACAATGACCGAATTATATCCATTTTAAAATTATAAAATTATATCCATAAAAGTATCATTTTTATATATCAGACAGGATACGGATTTAATTCTATTTGGATTGGCGAAATATTGCACTTTTCATACAATTTTTTCAATGATAACGAAAAATCGTCGTCTTTCGCAATCCTTATCTTTCGGTGGTAAAAATAAAACTCACGCGATACAAAACGGTTCAATCGAATCGTTTTCTAATTCCGAGAGAAAAGTAGCGAAATTTTCGCACGTTTCAGTTCTGTAATTAGATCGCAAACAAATTGTGTATTTTTTTCGACTAGTGCCAAAACGTTTCGGCGATAAAAATTGGAAGAAAACGTTCGAAAATACATTTGACAGAAATAATTGTTCGAGTTTTTTTTATAGAAATTACATCAGCTGTGAACTGTGAGATGTTTAAAAACTATGCACATCGGATTAATTTCAGTATCTTGAAAATCGTGTCATATTATTATCAGGCGACGTGGGTTTTAAAAAATATGCTACACTTGACTAGCTCACACTTGTACGGATTGCATGCTGACACATCGCCGATTTGCAGCGAAATTGTAAAGTGCATTTACACCGTGCCAAAATTTTGTAATATTAGCACTCGTTACGACAAAATATATAAAATAATAGAATTTAGCAAAAAATTAAATGGTCAGAACTTAAATCAAAAACGGCCAGAATAAAATGATGAATTGTCGGAATAAAATAATAAATGGTCAGAATTTAATAACGTAACGATAAGAATAGGTCAGGTTAGGGTTCTTAATACTATTTTGACCATTTAATATTAATTCTGACAAATCCAGTTAAAATTCTGACCATTTATTATTTTATTCTGACCAAAATATTCTAAACAAAACATGATTAAATTTCTGAACAATGTCAAATAAATTCTGATAAATGGGATAAAAATTCTGACCAAAATCGTATTTGAATTCTGACCATTTAAATAGTAACCATGGAATTTTAACATAGTGTAGGTCATGCTTTACACTGGATACAAATCAGCACAATTTGACAGCTGACAATTTGAATGTGTGAGTGCGCAATGCGCCCGTGTAAATCAAGAGTACCAAAATATATATACTCATGCATTGTCGGCTATCAGCATTTCGCACATACAATTGACAATGTTTATTTTTAAAACGTGACAATTTGCACAACGGGAAAACCGCTCAAATTTCAAACCATACGTCCCGAACGCGAATCCTTCGCACCGAAAGATTCGAGGTTATGTCCATAAGGCTTTACAACGGACAATTTGATTATGCGAACACTACCTTATTTTCGCTATGCGAATATTTCGCACACCAGCCGAACCCGCTTTCGGACGCAAACGCGCGACATTCGCCGACCGCGAAATAAACATGGACGGATTTTACCTGCGAAACGGACGCGGAGGCTTCGAGGGCTCGGGGACCGGCTAGTGGGCACTCGCGCGGTCAGGCAGACGCGGGGGCGCCGGGGGAATGGCGGGAGGCTTTAGGGCCGGCGGAGGCTCGCGCGAATGGCGGTGTGTTGACGCGGTCACGAGGGTCACGCGCGAAACGGACTACGCGAGGAACGCGTGCGAACGACGCGCACGAACGCCCATCACTGGTGGGAAACGGGGGGTTGCCAGGTCGTGTGGAAAACGATGTGGTTTCGAAGGTGTTGCCAGGCGATGGAACGTGGGATGGCGATTGATTTGAAAAGGGGCGAAAAATTACATAGTTGGAATTTTAATCGAAAACGATCGGAATAAAATGATGAATTGTCCGAATTGAATAATGAATGGTCAGAATTTAATAACAAAACGGTCGGAATTGGTTAGGGTTTTCAATATTATTCTGAGCATTTAATATGAATTCTGATGAAACCAGTTAGAATTCTGACCGTACAATATTTGTTCTGACTTTTTTGAATAAAATTCTTAGCAATGTCAAACAGATTCTGATAAATGGGATAAAAATTCAACAAAAAATTAAATGGTCAGAATTTTAATCACGTTTTGGTTAGAACTTTCATCAAAAACGGTCGGAATAAATTGATGAATTGTCCGAATTAAATAATAAATGATCCGAATTTAATAATGAAACGGTCAAAATTGGTTAGTTTAGGTTAGTGTTCTTAATATTATTCTGAGCATTTCATATTAATTCTGACGAAACCAGTTAGAATTGTGACTGTACAATATTTGTTCTGACTTTTTTGAATAAAATTCTTAGCAATGTCAAATAGATTCTGATAAATGGGGTAAAAATTCGGAAAAAAATTAAATGGTCAGAATTTTAATCACGTTTTGGTCAAAATATTTTGGTCAGAATTTTAAACAAAAATGGTAAAATAAAATTATGAATTGTCATAAAAAATAACAAATGTTCAGAATTTAATATCGAAACGGTCAGAATTGGTTAGGTTAGGTTAGGGTTCTCAATATTATTCTGAACGCTTAATATAAATTCTGACAAACTCATTGTCAGTAAAAATTCTGACCGTTCAATATTTATTCTGTCCTTTTTGTTTAAAATTCTGACCGGAACATGATTAAAATTCTGACCAATGTCAAATATATTTTGATGAATGGGATAAAAATTCTTACCAGAATCGTATTTAAATTCTGACCATTTAAATAGTAGCCATTTGAAAGGTGGTCGAACGTTCGTGCTCGAATATTAGATTATTGTCGTATGCGTCATTTAGATCGAATTTGGACCAGGGCTTCGAACCGGAACTGAACCGTAATCGAAAATCGAAATTTATTTCGTTTCACAGTCAATAAAAAAATGTGTTTCGAATATTTTTCAAAAATGTTGTCTCTTTTAGAAAATCTCCTTTGGAATATTTAAAAAAGTTTGTTTTTGTAATCGTACTGTTTTTTCGGACCGAAAACCGGAATCGAACCTAAATATATTTTTTTGTTGAACCGTAACGAAAAACATTACGGTTCGAAGTCCTGATTAGGATATACGACACTGGCACATACTGATAGTAGCACACACAACGCATTTTAGGGCAGTTTAAGGACTACATGATGGTTAAACTATCCAATGAATGCTTTAGAATTCATTTGTGCCAGTGTCTTTTTGGCAAATATCTGGGAACTAACACATTATAATTAAACAGAGTGACCGTTGGATCCAACAATAATTTTACGCAAAAACAGTTGAACACAGTGACAATTGAACACGATCCACAAAAAAGTTTGAATTTACAATATATTATCGTTTTTTAACAAAACTTCTGATGTTATTATTTGTTTATTAAAAAAAATTTTAATATTACCTATAATATTTCTGAGAATAACAAATGTTCAAATTTAATTAATTCAAGTTCGTTTTTGATTTTATCAGTTATTCATATTATAAAATGATGACTATTTATGGTAATTTATTTACGATAATTTTTTACCAAAAAGTGTTTGATATTACTATTTGCATATCTAAAAATAATTTTGCAGATTGTGATGTATTATAAAAACATTAGAGTGCCAATATAGTATAAACTTTTTAAAAAAAATATAAAGTGCCGTAAAAATGAAAATTCTTTTCAATTCCTTGCACCAACGTTGAAAATCTTGTCACTGTTGTAGTAAAGTGTGAAATGGCTAAAATCTATTTAAAATTATAATAGCAAACAATTTCTAATTCAATGCTAAAATAACAAAACAGAAGTAGTTAGGCATATAAATAAAACTATATGTTCAATATTATAACCATTTATTACTTATTTCGTCAATATAATGTAACACTGAAGCTCTCAAATATTTATACACATACTTATCAAAGTGAAACATTTAAATTTTAAAACACACCTCCTGTTATCGACTATATTTCATGAATTTTTTCATATATTTGGTTATGAGATTATTATTTATTTATGACAAACAAGTAAATATACGATAAAAAGTAAATTAATAAACGTTTGATTATTTATAAAAATTACTTATATATGAAAATGTGACAAATATAATATATAAATACATTATGATTAATAGAAATGTAAAATTTTATAAAAAATAAAATAAAACATGGTAAATTTGAATATCTTATTTAATAAAAATAGTATGTATGTTTGAAAATAAAAAAAGAAAATAGCTACGCATAAAAATATATAATCTTACTTAAATTATTATTCAGCGTAAACTAATAAAAAGTTTTGAGTTTTAGGAAACAGATAATGATTAGTTTTTGGCACGAAATTGTAAAAAATTAAATTAAATCAATTCATAAAATTAGACTGAGTAAAAAGGATATTACTTTGATAATTATTATTACTATATTAGTACTTTATATTGTTTATGGCAAAAAGTCTAAATTGAAATAATTTGTGAAAAAAATATTGAACTTGTGAAAAAAGATGGTCACTTATTGCATTATAAATGTATGTAAATGAAAGTATTTATACATCCATATATTTATTTTTTAAGTTTAAATAAGTTTTCTTCTACAAGACACTAGATGTTTTTCTTTGATGGAAAATTATTCCATAGAATATTTCAAAAACTACTATTATCACAGTATTTTATGTATCTATAAGAGATCCAACAATTTCAAAATTTTATTCAGACAAATTTATACATACATTACATCAAAAAACCGTTACGTTTTCAATACAGACATAAGTATGCATACATGAATACGATAAAAAAAATACGGTGAAATATTCAATGATTCAAAAGTGCTAACATTAAAATTCCACAAAGCAACATCACAACCATACGGTTGATATACTTAATGTACAATTTGATCACGTCATTGGAAAATTCACAATTATACAAAAAAAATAGATTAATAAGTAAATGCGCATATCAATATGCAAAAAACACATTCAATATAAGCATATAAATGTTTTATATAAAAAATGATACATATAAATTTCATGATGATGATATAACAAAATCCGTAAAGCTATGCAAGAATCATATGTATATATATCTTGAAGCAACAACAAGCGTTAAAAATTTATTTGGTTGAAGGCCACAAGCTTGACTGGTACATCATCAAAACATATCTTCATTTTTGAAGATATGGCCTTGTATGTATAATAAATTTTCCAATTTAAACATGCATATTGTTCCACATTTGTTTCCCACAAAATATCAATCGTGAAAACATCACTGGTGATATGTGAAACAAACTAAACTAATAAATAAGTAACAAGAATCAAAAATATAAAAATTTGCTCGTAATCTACAAATGGATGAATATTGTACACGCGTTTTATATAAAAAAATCAATTTTCAAATAAAAAAATAACGTTTTTTTTTTCTTCAACAATTTACATATTAACATTTATAACATGCATATTATATAATGCTTGCTAATATACAAATAAAAAGATCTGAAAATAATTTACATGATCAAGGTTTTGTTTACCTCGATAAGCACACTGCTTTCTGTTTCAAGTTCGTTTAAACTGCAGAATGCAGAGCCACGCCATGATATCTAGTATTAGAATTTAAACAATTCAGAAACGTTCAGTCACAAATAATAAAACGTAAAAGAAGAAATATTAATTAGCACAAGAATAGAAAGGCAATGCAATAAAATCATTTGTATTCGCCTTATTAATTTCATTTTGAGTATAGCAATAGTATGATAAAATAAAATAGCAGCACAAAAGTTAATGAAATAAAAATATTTTTGAAAAATGAGTCGATATAAATTTATAAAAAAAAAATTCTGACATCTTATTTGTAATTTTCCATTTATAAATACATTCCGTTCGATAGATTAATTTGATTATTTCAAATTTGCAATCAAAGAACAAAATTTTGATTGCAAATCGTCAAAATCACAGATATGTAATGACATACAATTCTTTATTTATTAGTATAAGAGGATAATAACGATGACAAGAGTATAATAACAATGACGATAATGTTTTCTGTTTAAGTCTGACTATTACAATGTTTAAATACGTACAGAGAGGAAGATATAGATATTCAACATTTTTTAGAACTAGTTTTCACAGCTATGCTAAGCATCCTGATAGAACACAATCTCAAATAGACCTGTTATTTGATATTATTTCTCAAGCTACAGAAGACCACCCTTTTTTGTGTCAGCGGGAGGACAGCAGGACGTGCAATCGAGGCAGCATTGTTGCTATCTTTTGTTGTGACGTGTCCAAATACTCCCCGCACCACGAACATCAACTCCAGATGCTTGTTCCTAATACGATGAATTACATTAATTTGTAACTATCTATTTTGAAAATCTGAGATATTAAAAAATAATAACCTGCAAGTTTCTGACGGTATCGAGAAGAGTAACTTTTTCATCTAACAATGCAGCCACTTGATCTTGTGCAGTTAATAAGAGTGCCTTCAATATATCGATTTCTTCTTTAGATCTAAAATAATATTACATCAAATCGTTGAAACAATAATGGAAATTTAAATTTAAACAAATAAATTACCTCCGAAGTGAATCATTTTCTAAAGCGAGTCGTTCCAAAGCATTCAATCGACGTTTTAATAAGTTGTTTTCATCGGAAAGTTGTTTGACATCTCCTATGAATTTCAAGTTTGTTACTTTAAAAAAAAATCAAAAAATATAAATTATTTAAAAAAATAACCTTGTAAAGTTGGTTTGATAGATTTGGGTTCAATTACAGTTGAAGGATTTATATTAATAGTGCCATCAATAGATCGGTATAATTTCATGCCAGATAAATTAACATGGATAGGAATAGCTCCCGGAGAACTAATATTACTAGCAGGTCGATCTTCGTTTAATTTCAAAGAGATATTTTCAAGTGAAACCTAAATTATCAATGAAAAGAGATAAGTTCTCGGTCAGATAACTAAATAAATACATTTTGAACACATACATCAATTGGAATTGGTGGATTAATGACTTCGTCTTCGATCAAATCGGTTAATCCCATAACTGTGCTCATATTCAATGTGAGGTTAATATCATGTACTACAGCACCCATATATTGAGAAAAACTTCCCATTACTTGATCCTAAATGAAATGTTGAATCAAATCAATATTTTAATATAAAACATTTGGCATTGCATAATTTTACATACCAGTGACACTGAATCGTCGATATTGTACGGAATGAATATTGAACAATGTGGGTAATGATCCAAATGGACGCTAATTTTGGATTTAGCATCATCGTGTTGTCCGTCAGATATATTCACGTTCTCAGACCAACCACGGGAGCGTGTTGCAAACTTACTCTGCAAATTTAATAAATAGAAGAATAAAAAACCACCTTGTTTGTTACAAAAATCTAATCAGAAGCACAATAATCTATGTCAACAAAATAAAAATAAAACAATACAAAGCCAATTCAAAAATTTTGATCAAGTGTGAAAATTAATTTCAAACAAGAAATTTTACAGAAGTATAGATAGTGTTGTGTAGAAAATATTTTTTTTGTGTTTTTTTTTGTAGCTTAATTTTAACCATTTGTATGATATATCACTCGAAAAATTTGAACTCATTCAATAAATTAGTTTATTGTAAAAATATTTTTTTAGTAAATGGTTAAAATATAATATTTGTAAAGTGATTGCATATTGTTGTTCATATGTAAAATAAATATACTCGAAACACCTACAATCCACTAGTTCGCACTAATTTAAAAATTATCATGCTGTGAAACTATTAATTGACTATTCTTATTTTGACTATTTCATGCTCAACTGCTACAAAAATATAAAAAACAATTGTATCCCATAATTTTTCAATTTTTTTTTTTTCGATCACTGGATTATTTTGAAGATTTTGAATTGGAAAAACATATCCATTTTCATTTGAGAAAATATAAAAAACACAAAATCTGTCTTATCGAATCATACATAATGTAATATTTTAAATTTTATTTTCTTCGTATATTTATATTTATAATAATGGATAAATATCCAAATATTATAAACCAGTTGAAAATTTTATTTATTGACCACAAATTGGTCGTCGATCGAGTTAACCAATTTTATAAATACATATCAATGCATTTCATGCAGGGATAGCGAAAAATAAACGCAAGCCATGCACAGTGAAAATATCTACCATCTAGGTGTCACAAAACCGCTATACACAGATGTCTAATAAAATGTCTTTATTAACATTTCTTTTTCAAGAAAAAAGAAATTTTAATGCTCTATATTCAAGGCTCGCCACATTTCTATGGTTATCCTCTAATAATTGTCATCATTTATCAAATACCTTCGTTTGAACCTTTTTGGCAGATAGTGGAGCGGTACAGCAGTGCCACATACAGACAGACAAGGAAAAGAGAGAAGAGCAATAGTTAGAAAGGCATTCCTTATGAGTAAATATGTACACAATAGTTAAAATGGGATGACATGCTGATGATTGAAAAAAAACGCTATAAATAACGAAATTTATAAATTCGGGTAGAATACCATTTAGTGTGTATTTATGTATTGGGGGGGTGTAATAATTAATGACAATATATATAAAAAATTAAAGGAAAAATTCAAAACTAGCCATATCCATTAACAACGAAACAATTATCAAACATATATCTACCAATCCTGGTAAAATAATATAATATGTTATCATAGGGATTGTATATTTCTTTGAGAAGTTTCATACTATATTTGGTTTATTTTGACGAAATTGAGATTTCTCTAGGTTGTAAACTGGCGAAATTTGTCAAAAATAGAATTGAATTGTATCGGTAATTATGCATATAAAAAAAAAGAAATATGATACTGATGAACAAGCAAAAACTCAAATAACAATTACAAGAAATTTTGACATACCTGTAACTCATCCCATGGAATAGACGAACATTCTTCAGCAAATACATCACCAACATTAGCAAAAATTTGCGAATAAAACCCTCTCGATAGTTGAAGGACTTCGACATGTTTCAATTTGAATGTCGACATAGAAACCTTGAGAATTGGTGAATGAAAATATACAAAATTAAATTATAAACGTATCCATATTTTTCAAAATTAGTTGGTTTGAAAATTAAAAAATAAAAATGCAATAAAAACACTCACCAAATCTCTTCTTCTACAGGAACTAGCTAATGACCTTTCACTTGGTGACGAAGAATGCTCGACAACTTCCGCGGCTACTTCAACTGCTCCATCCATCCCACGCCCTGCACCATCCCATAATCTAAAGAGAATAAATCATTTAAAATAAATCTCACTAACTTATTACCTAATATTAAATGAAAAAATCCAACTTGAACGCGTTGTAAGCATCTTGTTCACCGGCCAACTGAACCATCACATATCTGTCACTATCTGAACTGGCAACTGATAATGAATCCCATTGATCAGCAATAGATGGTGCAGTGTTAGGCGATGGTCCTGGTGACATTCCGTGTGTAGATGTATTTTGGTCAGATGGCTTGAGAGCAGCTTCGACGGAATTCATAAAAGTTGTAAGACCACGACGTACAGAAACAGCAAACGGGTCTATAAATAAAGGAAAAAAATTAAATATTAGACACAGAATGATTAAGTAATCAATTTCATTTATGTGGAATGTGAAGAATTACTAAGATTGGGAGCATTAGCTGCATTATCTTTGTTGGAATGTCCGGAAATATTGTGAAGCTCTTGTTTGTTGATATCGGTCCAATCGCCGGATTGTTGTCCACTGCTATTTAGGTCAGTAGGACATTGATTGTCTAAAGACTGTAAATTATTTTCAAATTGTTGATGATCACCAGGAAGTAATATAGAGGATGATATGTATGCTGAATGCCTTTCTAAGGAACTCTGTGATAAAATATTGGAAGAACCATTTCCATGAGGTTGATTACATAAAGTACCGGAACCTGAAAATAAATCATTGAAATAAATATAGTTATGCAATATAGGGTATAGAGACATGATTTTTTAATTTACCTGTATTTTGATGAAGATCAATTAAACTAGAGGAATCAGGTAAAACACTGTCAAGATCTCTTGATGATTCTTTTCCAGGACAGCACGATGGTAGGACTAATGTTATTTCCACTTGAGGAATGATACAACCCACGATCATGCTCCTGAAATTTTATAAAAAGTAAGAAAAAACGACGAAATCATTATCTAAGATAATTGAAAATATTGTTTGCATACTTGGGTTTAACCGATGGGCCAGTAACACGAGCTCCATCCAACGCAAGGAAAGCAGCCAATTCAGTCAAACGCTCGGCTAATCTTAGAATTAATAAATATTGATAATGATTCAATTGCAAGGATACAAGTTGGGAACAATGAGCCACAACTTGCATATCGGCTTCTCCATCAATTTTCAGTTCTACAAATACAATATGAAAAATAAATTTCTAAAACTAATATCGTACTTTGTTGACATGCAAATGATCTTCAGTGCTCATATAATTTTTTTACATGTTTCATTTTATATAATTACTAGTATATAGGCCCAATGTTAATAACATCGGCTGTGAATTGATAACCATACTATTACGTAATAAAATAAAAATGATGTAAATAACAATTATAGCCGTTATTTGAATGGGCATACATGCTAAATTGGAATGGCAAAGGCAGTAGTAACATCGACTGCCCGATGCCCGCACTCGATTTGAATATTTAATATTTAATTAATAAAATCAACATAGTTCGTTTGTTACTGTCACAATTACGACATTTAGGCAAAGCCAGAGGCAGTACGTAATAAGTATCATATTATAGATGTTAACTGTATATATGGATAAAGACCATATTCACAAAAATTGTATGAAAAGTCATGAGCGTCATTCGAACAAACAAACACACAAATCCGTGATTATATATAGGGGATAAATAACGTTGAGTCACAAAAAAAAAGAAAAACTATAAAAGAACTTGAATATTGTGACTGATGGAATGATAAAAACATGTTTTAATCTACTTTTATAAATATCACAAAGGAAAACATTCTGAAGAATAATTATGTAAATATGTTTGTTAAGATATTTATAAATATAATTGCTATTAATGCAAAGAATTAATAACCTTCTTCTAGGATTTTTCTTGCTGTTTTATCATCGAATTTTGAGTTACTGCTACTTTCTTTTGGCACATTTTGGTTTGATTCATTGGAACAAATTTTTTGGTCATCTTCTAAGTTTAAATAGACCTAAATACATTTATTCAACAAAAACAATAATTTTAGCATAAAGTGAAGAATCTTGTAATATTTTTTACAATTTTAATAGAGAATCAAATACCCAAAGTGTAAAAGGCACTGCATCTAAAAATGGTGTAGGCTTGTTGGGGCTCGCTCGAGCACCACAAAAATCTGCCCATACAGGTTCCAGTTTCACACACCAAACGATACGAGGACTTCCCCATAACACACGACTGTGTAAATTATCCTTGTTTACTGAAGTAATACCCTTATCCTCACCTATATTAAATATTTTGTAAATTTAAAAAAATATATTCATAGTAAAATGATCCGATTAAAAAAAAACAAAAATTATAATAGGACCTGCTGCATGTTTAAGCATAGTATCTGTACAGCAATAAGTTTGAAGCAGTGACGAAGCAGCATATGCTGTTAAACAAGCAGTCAATTCTCCACCACCACCTGATGCACCTTGACTGTTAGTTATGGTTGCACGAGATACTTGCGCTTGAAGAGACCGTGGTCTGTCTCTTTGACCAGGATGCTCTTTTGCACTTTCTACTATGACCTTTTAAAATATTTACATTTTAAGTAATGTTACAAAACAAGCTGGATTTGGTAAAAAACACATTATATTTCAAAACATACTCTAGGCATGATGGCTTCAACGGTAACATCAATATATGCTAAATCATTTTCTCCTTCGATATTAGCTGCTTGTGTAGTTTTAATGCAACTAAGAAGATTTAAGACGAACGAATTGCACCAAAGACAACTTGGTAGATCAAAAGTTATTTTCACCGGATTCACTTGCATGTATAACTTAGGAGACGGTACTGTAAAATTAAATTGATTTCTTTATATAAAATAGCTATGCAACAATTATTATAAATAAAAATAAAATATAATTTACCTGGAAATTGCATGTTTCCAGGATAGTAAAAGTTAGTAAATTCTACATGTAATGCCCGAACTTCATCAGGCACAGTAAACCTTTCACGGTCACCGCAAACAAAAGCTTTTGGAGTTTCTTTACGTTCTCCAGTTGTGACCTGCAATGAAAACGATTTATATTTAATAAAAACAATCAATAAAATATGTACATGTAAATCATAAATTACTTTGTATAGCGTAAAATCTTCTAATCGAAGAATAACACACGTGGTCATCAATTTTGCAAGTTGGTTTAATATTAATGCTCTAGCTGGAGAAGTATTTCCACCTAAAAATGAAATATTGATGTATAATACGTATTATATGAATATAATGTTGACGAAAAAATATTTTTATTATAACGAAAATTTCACTAACTGCTAGGAACTGAGTAATTGTTCATGGGAGATGATGGTGTTTGCTGTGCTGAAGGTTCTGAAGGAACATTTATGTGCTCGTCAGACAAAGATGATTTCTAAAGTAAACAATAAAGGATAAATATATAAAAAAAAACACACACAAACATTGAGAAGTATAAATTAAAAATTACTTGTGATTTTGTATCGAGTAATGAAAGAAGACTTCCACGAAACGCTGTAAGAGACTGACGTAACCATTGACTGTGAGGACTAGCTGATTCTCTAAAAATTTCCAACATTTGTCATAAATTAGAATTGAGTATTGAGTATGTACACTATTATAAAACTGAAAGTTCTCTGTGTCATTTTTTGACAGCTCAAACTTTGTCCTTTATAGAAATGAAAACTATAGCACCTAGTTTATAATAAAATCCAGTTATTACAAAAAATTACCTATATCCTGGCCAACGATTTCTATCTCCAGTCGCCAAATGATATGGATAAAAATCAAACTGGAGCTTGTGAAGTGTCACTTGCAATGCAGCTCCAGCTGCCAATGAAGGATGAGAAGATCTTCCAACTACAAAATTATATTGCAATCAAAATTTGTGACTATTAAAAACGGAACATTAAAAGAAAAACTTACGTCCTGGATCATCGCACAAATGTAAATCTATTTTTTGTGAAAGAAAATGATATGAAGTTTCAGTCACATCATGATGAGAAAACAATCGGGACAATGTATCGTTGGAACGGCCTTTAGGGGTTGGGTTTTGGGTCCGGCCTTGTGATTGTGAAACTTGAGCGAGATATTCTGGCAAAGTCTACATAAAAAAAACCATAATTTATTTTGACAAGATTGCGTAATGGAATAGTTGGGAATAAAAATGAACCTCAAGTTTTCTTTGAGCCTTTTCCCTTGTGACTTGGGCTGAAGCGCTACGTGCTAAACCAGCAAGAGAATCTGCAAAGGCTAAAGCAGCTCCTAACTGGCGATCTGTAAGTACCCAAAGAGCCTCTTCTAAAATAAGTACTAATCTTGAGCCTACAACGAAGCAATCTGAAACAAGAAATAAATTAGTAAACAAAAATTTTGTACAATTTTAATTTAACGTATGTGGAATGTATACCGGAAAGCCTCTTCTTGATTGTGATACGACAAAATGCTTGATTGGTCAATAATCTCAACGGTGGAAGTCCTCCACCTTCATGTATAGCATGTGCTTCAATCCTTGCAGATTGCCAAGATACCTCCTAAATTTCCAAAATTTTTTTTATAACATAAAACATTTTATAAGTGATAAAAAAAATCTAATTTAAATAACACAATTACCTTAAAAATAAGAATTTGTGAAGTTCGAGGATCTTTAAGCCGCGTCAAGCGAAGATCACCTTTTTGCCACTGCGGGGTACGAGATTCAACTGAAATACGCGACATCTGCAATTTTTAAATTTGATTATAAACATTGACTATAAACTGAGGGTGACAAAAGTTTCAAAACATCACCTGAACGGTCGCTACAAAAACGGGTGTAGTAAACTGTATTTTAACTGTGTTAACTGTGATGCTAATTCCATCTATGACTTTGTGGATAAAGCTGTAGCGTGCGGGTGGAACCGTAGGAGAAGTGATCGGGCTTGAACCTGAACCACCGCGTAGCTCGGAACAGGTTTCCACTATTATTTGTACGTCTTCTAAATTCTATATCGAAAAGTGTAAAGAATTTGTGAAACATTCGCATGACATTCAATTCTAGGGCAGATAAAAGTAAGCAAATTATCTTACCAATTCTATTGGCATGTTTTTTAATTTGGTCCAATGAACTCGGAAGGTCGCATAGCCGCAGGTCGCCGAAGCTAATCTCATCCATGGTGGTAGTTCGAGCAGTTCCGTCAACACGGCTTCGTCCAATTGCAACGAAGACAAGCATCCTTGACCTTTCAACGCACTAACGCTGATTTGTTCAGGCGAAAGATTTTTAGTAAATCTGCAAACCGAATGACGAATTCAATAATCGGAACAATGAAAACCATAAAAAAGCTTTAAAAATGGGGATATGGATCTGGGTAAAATTATTTTAAAAAAATTATAAGAATTATGTTGAAATATGGCATATTTAAGTTGCACTATATGTTAGATTTGAGTTGGCACCCTGTATACAAATCGTCAGTTGTCAAATTGTGTGGATCTACACTATTTTGAAATTCTATAATGTTTACTATCACTTTTCTTTTAAAAATCTGAACGATGTGATTGGGCAAAGATTAAATTCAGTAAAACTGATTGCATTTATTTAATGCCGTATATTTCACAATCAGTTGAGTTATTACGAAATAATAGTACTTATCTACGAATACTTGAATGAATAAGATACGCTTAGAAAATGTCACAGAAAAAACTCTCTTCACCGTGCAATTTCAACTTCATCTGAAATATATCACATGACCATGATATATGTATCTGGATAAATACTTTCAACACGCACATTAAACTCCAAATGAAAACCAACAGCGTATTTCTAATGCAAATACACAAAAAAGTCACACTTCGACCGCCCCACAAAAAAAATCCTCAGTACGACCCTGCCTACGGCCAGACCGCACCAATCGTACAACGAAAATTACATAAACATAAACAAAGACCAATCTTATCGATTTTCACATACGGACGCGGCATCGATCTCGCCGCATAATCCGATAATCGGATAAAAGAGCACGAAAGGGGAGGCGCGGGCAAAGTGCAACCGGATCGATCGCGATCAGCTGATCGACCTGGACAAGTGCTTGAGCAGCTGGTTCTTGATGATGGTGACCATGGTGGGGCGGGGGCGGAGCGCCTCTCTAGCGCGGGGGTCTCCGCAGCCGCCGGGAGCCGGGGGGCCGCTCAGGAGCGAGCGCGACCTGTCACCAGTCGTCGGCCATCGCAGCGAGCCACATCGCGGACGTCAATCGCGATCGCGGCCGTCATCCGAGAACGTTGGCCGTAAGGGGGCGGTCGGCGACTTTGCGCAACTGTCAGATCGATTGGTTTGTGCAATTTTTGAAGGCTACTGTTTGAATGGTCGGGATTTAAATACGATTTTGGTGTGAGTTTTTATCGCATTTATCAGAATTTGTTTTATATTACTAATTTATTTTTTACGTTTTGGTCGGGATATTTCGATCAGAATTTTAATCGAAAAGGTCAGGATAGATATTGAATGGTCGGAATTTTAACTGTGTTCGTCGGAATTTATATTAAATCGGTTGCCCGATGCCCGTACCCGATTTGAATATGGATGTGGCTATTTGCAGTTATACTAACTGCGAAATATTGGCTATTTGCAGTTACAATGACAGAGTTTTATTGCTTATTTTTTTTACATTGAAAAATATTTTAAAAGTATAATAGATACAATGACAATTAAATTTAATAAAAGTTTTATCACAAAAATTAATAAAAGTTCAATGTGAAAAAATATTCTATTACGACAACTGTCACTCTGTCATTGTAACTGCAAATAGTCAATAAATCGCAGTTAGTGTTACTGCAAATAGCCACATCCTTTGAATATTTAATATTTAATTAATAAAATCAAAATAGTTGATTTGTTATTGTCACCAGACGCCATATAGGCAAAGCCAGTAGTTAGTAGGTAATAAGCATCACATTAAGACGTTAACTGTATACGCATAAAGACCATATTTGAATATCTAAAGTCATTCGAACAGACAGACAGACAGACACACAGAAATCCGTGTTTATATGTAGGGGATGGTCAGAATAATATTAAGGAACTTAACTTAGTCTAACTGTTCTGACCGTTTCGTTATTAAATTCTGACCATTTATTGTTTTATTGTGGTAAATCATCATTTTATTTTGACCGTTTTCGATTAGAATTCTGACCAAAATATTCTGACCAATACATGATTAAAATCCTGACCATTTAAATTTTTTGCCAATTTTCATCATGTCAGAATTTTAGAATTTTGTCAGAATTTCCGAATTTCGGTCAGAATTTTAATCAAAAACGGTCAGGATAAAATGGTGAATCGTCAGTATAAAATCCCCTATATATAATAGCGGATATCTGTCTGTCTGTCTGTGTGTGTGTGTGTGTGTGTGTATGTGTCACAATGACGCTCGCGACTTTAAAACGATCGACGGTCG
>JAOXNN020000053.1:959542-975586 GCA_028571205.2 Hydropsyche betteni | reverse complement strand
TTTTCATATTTTATCGTTTTCCGTTTCTTAACAAATCAATACCCGATGTTATTAACATCGGGCCTATATACTAGTAATAAATAATCAGAATTTAATAACGAAACGGTCAGAATAGGTTAGGTTAAGGTTATTAATATTATTCTGACCATTTAATGTTTATCCTGACCTTTTTGATTAAAATTTTGACCAAAATATTCTGATAAATGGAATAAAAATTCTGACCGAAATCGTATTTAAATTCTGACCATTTAAATAGTGGTAGCCATTTTTAAATGGGAATAGTTTTTTGTTACTATTAGGTTTGAGACTGAACTGAATTTTATTTTCCTAACCCAACCTAACCCATAAGTACTTTAGGTGTTGAGTAAGGTTTCTAACCTAACCTAACACCTAGGGGCACTTAGGGATTAGGTTTGGTTAAGAAAAAAAATCAATTCAGTCTCAAACCTAGTCATACTGAATTTTCTATTTTAATGAATAAAGATGTATCGTTCGGGGCTTTGAACCGGAACGAAAACCGCTAAAAAAATATCGGTTTGTTTCGGTATAATATTTTTTTAGAATTTTTCGAAAAGTTGTTTTTTTAAAAGCATAATGTTTTTTTGAACCGAAAACAGAACTTGAATCTAAATATATTTTTTTGTTTAACCGAAAACCAAAATAAAAATATACAGTTCAAAGCCCTACATTTATAGGTGCTTAAATTAATTTTTTTAATATATTTTGTGCGTGATTGCGTTTGTCCCAACGATAAAAGCATACGCGAAATTGGCACAAAATACAAATTTGTTAACAAATAATTTACGCATCTAAAGTGCAGGATTACCATTTTACTCATTAATTAAATTAAATGTTTACTGTCGATATCAGTCAGATTTTTATCACTTTGTTTTGTTGTCAGTATGCATCACATATTTTAATCAAAGTCAGGAAAACATAAACACTGCGATTAATAATATTTTTTGCATGTGTTTAATATAACATTTATTATTTACTATTCAAAATAATTTATTTTGTTGTGGGAAAAAATTCAAAATAAACCAAATGAATAAAAGTCTAGCTTTCAATAAAATTCAGATTTGGTAATTTTTATATTTGCTTTCGGAACGTGCTGTTGGGTTTTTGGACTTGAACAAATTTTTTGTTATAGTTGACCAATTAAAATACATGAGCTCGTACGACTTCGTATACAGAACACTAACAGATCAAAAAAACCATTATTATCAACGTCATGTGTTCAACTGCCATATGTTCGTCCGTCTGATAATCGAAAAAGTAAATAAAAACAAAATTCAACTGTTTTTCTACATCAGAAAATCAAAAGAAGATCTCAACCCATAGATATCATACGGATTACGTCTCGCTGCAAAATAGCAGGTTCGTGTGACCATATTGCATATGAATATTTTTTGACACAGACTAAACAAGAAATGTTTCCTTCACAACCGAAAATAATCAATATTTTCTTATTGACATTCGCGCTCAGTCCGTTCCAAATGAGGGGTTATAAACGACCGGGTCACACACCGTTAAATTATTTAAGCTTTGTGCCTTTTTGCTTATCAATTAGTTCAGTCGGTGATGATTTTCGTGAAAAGTGCTCGCTCGTGCAACTCGGCTCTTGACGACTGTCCGATTTCATCTAAATTATGTCTCATCGAATAAAAACCACCACGTCGACGGATCAAAGTCACGAAAATGTTAAGATTATGAAGAAGTACACTTCGATCGAAGAAAACAATAACGAGATAAGCATTTTGGCAACGAATTTCGAAAACATGGGAGGGTTGGCCGATAAATGCATACAAAATCTGGAAACGGGTGGAGAAAACAGAAAAACGGATGGTTTCGAAGTCAAAAATCAAATTTCGAAAAGAAATCAAGATAAAGAGTACGATTACGATTCGGATGATTTCGAAAATGATTCCAACGACGAAGAGTTTGAAGAAAGCGCGAAAAACATAAGCACCGTAGCTATAGTGCACGCTAGAGAGAGTAGAAAAAATTCTTTAAAGGTTCCAAACCAGATTAATATTGATAGCGAAAGAATGGAAAAAGGTTCTATTAAATCGTGCAGGTCGACGGAAAAAAATTTCGTGCCCCAAAACGGAAAAGTTTTGCATAGGAAAATGTCGAATAGTACGACGTCTTTGAGGTGGTTGAATCGCTACGTTTATTTATTTCGAATCCGTTATATGTTTGTGTTTTGAGACAGTGTTTTTGGTTTTTTTTTTTTTAATTTTGATATTTTGTTCGCAGCGGGACTATGAGGAGTGACCGTAGTAAAGTAAATAAGTCTTTTTCGAAGGAGAGGGCGAGAGAAATTCACCGGCAAAACCATATTTTGATGCATAAATTAATGAACGTTAAGAGTTCAAATATGAGTATTCGTACTCAACCGAAGACTTCTAGGGAGACCAGTTCTACGATTGCAAGAAGAAAAATGCAAGAAAAAACAAATTATGAAAATTTGGTAAAGTGAAATATTGTACTCGATAATTTCGACGAAAGTAAAAAACTGATTTTTTTCTTATGTATTTCAGATTTTGTTGCGTAAAATTCAAGAGGCAAAATCGTCAAGTTGTTGCTGTAGGAGATAATTCTAAGAATTTGGATCACTATTTTCAAGATTTTAGTTTTAGCACATATGAAGGCCATATTTTTGTACGTTACATACATCATTATATATAGAAAATAAACACTGACAAAATTAAAATACCATTTCTTGTCTTTTTTGATGATTATAAATAGTATTATGTACAGTTGAAATATAAAATGAGCTACGAATAATATTTTTATAGCATACACCTTGAAAGACACAAATATGTCGAATTACAATCGATCAAGCAATAGTATTTATGTCCAGTAAACCGCCCCTATAACGTCAAGATAGATTCCACGTTATAGGGATTAAGGTTTTTCAATTTTAATTTTTTTTTTTGGAAATTTTTACGTGTTAACTGCGTGTTTCAAATGCATTTGAAAAAAAAATTAATGAATTTGAACCATATAGGGGGGTTTAATGTATATCCAAAAAAAGCACATTTCTTCATAATATTTTTATTCATAAAATGAAGAGGAAGGAGCACGTGAATATAAATTACTTATGTGCTCTTACATTTTTCTGAAGAACAAATTTGTATTTTTTTGAAGAGCGAAATTCGTGACAGGATTTTTTTTAAATTTTTCTTTGATAATTAACATTCTTTTAATAACTGCGACTTGCAGCTTTCTGAAAACGAGACATTTTGGCGTCCAAAAGCTATACTTGGGAACGACGGAACATTCTACCTAAAGAGATGTACCATTTTGGTACGAAGCAAAACTTTGGAGAAAAATTTTAGTATTAGTATGCGTTTCGATAAAAATTCAAATGTGCGAAACAGTTGTGACTACATTAATTGTGCTAAACGAAATCGTTGCGAAAATTTAATAGGAAATGGTCGTTTTTCATGGGATTATGTGTCATCCAGCAGCTGGCGATCGGAGCAACGTTCGCTTCGATGCGGCCGAATTTAAAACAGACCTACTAAAAACTCTTTTATGATAACAACAAATAGAGCTATTTTTCGTTTCCCACACTAACAAAAATAAATTCAAAATTTTGACACAATTTCAAACCGTAACACACCATACAATAAAGAGCACAATTCAGCACAACCGCAACAAACATCAGCACGAAAACGTCCAGCGGCGTCGCGCGAAGCGGGAGGGGGGCGACGCCGCACCGTTCAGTGTGACGTGTGGTCTGATGGCGCGCGTGCGTGTCTCGCGATGAAGTCGCCGGCCGTGATCGAGTGCGCGCCCCGCTGAACGTCCACGTCCACGAACGTACACAATCGCAAGTGTCGGCGATGAGGCCGTCGTCGCTGGTGCGGGTGGTGTGCTGCCTGGCGCTGGGCGTCGTCGGGGGCGCGGGCGACTCGGGCCCCTACGCCACCCACTCGGCGGCCGTCGCGAGGGCGCAGTCCCACGCGCTGCAGGCCGCGCCCCCCACGATGAGGCCCAGGCCGAGCCCCTCCTCGAGGCCCTACTCGCTGATGGCGGACGCCGTCGACTCGCGGGAGTCCTCCAGTGAGAAGCTTCACTTTTCGTTTTGACGTTTCGCGAAAGACACGTGGACGACGGGATGACGTTTCGAGATCGCGCCTTTTTTCGAAAGGGCTCCCCGTTTTGACGAGCGTTGCGCAACGTGCTCGCTCTTTTGGCACGCGCTCGTTGTCAATTGCATATTTGTTTGTGTCGCCGATACGATTCGTTCGGACCCTTTTGTTGCGCAAAGACGTTGAACGATCGTTTTTTGTATATATACAGTAATCTCCCCTGTAACGACTGCGGCGTCCCCCCTATATCGTCATTTTTTCAAATGCATTTAGATTCAAATTTTTCAAATGTATTTGAAAAAACAATAAACTCGTAAAAATATCAAAAAATAAAAATATTTCATGTATTGATTTCATAAATTACCCCCTATAACGTCGAATCTATCTTGACGTTATATAGGGGATTACTGAATTACAATGCTAACGTTGGAATCGTTTCGTTGTGGATGACGTCCGATTCGATTTTTCGAGTTCGACACTTTCCTGTAAAGTTTTATTAATAGTGTGAGAAGGATGGTTTTAGTTAAAGCTCATTCCTGAATATGTGAGAGTTCTAGATAATCCAGGAATACATGTACGTTCTCGATAATCCAGGAATGCCTGCACATTCTGGATTGCTTTAGAAATTCGAAGTGATCCAGAATATGCAGGCATTCCCGGATTATTCAGAACGTACATATTATACATTCCTGGATTATCTAGAACTTCTACATATCCAGGAATGAGCTTTAGCTAGAACCATCCTTCTTATACTATTCAAATCATTTTATGATCGAATTTATCACAGCTTAACTTTAGGATGACGTGGCTTTGATTTTTCATCATCTTATGAACGATCATGTTGCCCTAACTAATATTTTAATTCTAAATATTTAAAGCCCATAATAGTAAAAGAAAATGACGGTCTGGATCTTTGAAGGTCTTGTTAAGAGTTCTTGACCATCCGAAGAACATTTTAAGAATTTTCCAGAACTCCATAGTTTCAGACTTCCCACAGTCGGGAACTAGTTACTTTCTTCTTCTCGTCATCTACAATATATAACAAAATTCATTTCCAATATATGAATTTGATTCGTAAACGGTTGAATATGGTGCGTAAAAGCCTGAATAAAAGTTGTGATACAATCTATGCAATTCCCACTGAAAGATAAGACATTTTTTCGAAGATTACAACGAAAACATAGTTTGCGAATTCGGCGTTAGTTCAATGAAACGTCTCGTTTATTGATCGAACCATTTAACACTAGACTTCGGCGAACTCGAAAAGCCTCTATTGCTTGCGTTTATCGCCGGAAAACCGTATTTTGAATCTGAACGTTGCGGGAAAATTGTTGTTTATCACGAAATAGGAGTTCATCATTATATACTGAACGTATAAACTGTAAGAAAATATAATTCGATTGACTCGTTCGGCTTTTTTCTCTGTTTACGCGTTCGACTCGCGAGATAAACTGATGAAATTTTTTTTCGGATCGAATCTCGTTTACGAGTTTCTTCTTTCGACTTTGATAACCTTTCGTGGAATGATTGTTTATGTCCGTATATTTTTTTTAATAAACGATGAACGTAAATCGTGCTGGATACCTCTTCGGTTCAGTTTTGATTCGAAAATGAAGATTTGTGTTATGATTTTATTGGAATTTGTGTATCATCGTTGTGATAGGTCTGGATGTATATATTTTTTCGACAATGCGTATTATAATTGAGAGCTGAATTTGTTTGAAATATGTGTAAATATTGATGAAATTTCGCCTGTTTTTTTTTCAATTGTGAAGACTTCGCAATGTTCAAAAAGTATTTTTTTATATAACGTTCAAAGTATATATTTTTTATTATCAAAATATTGCTATTAATTCATTTGAATAGATCGATGATTATTATACAAACACGTTTTTTAATATTTAAATTGCAATACACTTATATGAAACGGCAAGTTTTTAAAAAATACCACAAAATCATCGGAATTTCTATACAAAACATATATCTACAATCAAAATAAAATTAGACAATTAGCGCTTGCAAAAACAAAAATAATCATTACCGAATCGTTCGAGTCATTATTCAATCATTACACATTGTAAATAATTATTCGCCGTCTAAAACAGTTGCGTATTCGTTGAAGAATACGCGACGAATTGGCTCATTTCAATGTAAATCTTCAATTTTTTTCAGACGTTCGTGTCTGTGCAATATTCTATGTTATTTTGTAGAAGTATCGTTTATCTTTTTTTTTCATTTTGAAAAATGTCACGCAAAAGACAAAACATTGCTCGCAGGAGAGACCTTTGCGACATGTTAATGAGATCGCATTGTCGTCGAATGGATTGTATTTTAATTTTTCAGGCCGAAAAGCAACTTTTTTCTTTCATTTGCGAGTATGATTTTTTTGCGCAAGTGTGAAGAAAATTCGCGGATTTTGCTCGAAACGGTCGTCGGTTGTTCAATTAGTGATTTGTTTTCAGAATTATGATGTTGAGTTTGTTTATGTATTTATCTCTAAACTTTGCGGTCAGAATTTTCAATAACATTCGATAACGTGTTGATGTTGGTTTTACTGCGATTTATTTTACAAAGAATAGGATAAAAATCAGTGAACCTGAACTAAATCTGCTATTTATATTCATGAACTTAACACAAATTTATATATAAATCTATTTTTCTTTTTAATATTCACACGTTAATCAGAATCAAATCGAGAAAGATCGTCCCACATTTTCATGTTTCATCCTCATTCATTAATTGTCCTAAATATGTCATTTGTTTAGCGAAAATATTTTCAACATAGCAATGAATAATCGGAACGATCTAGTTCATACATTTTAATTAGTTCATATAAAAAATAGATCATTAGTATCATTTTAGATCAGAAAATATCTTCGAATCAATTCAAAAAATCTACTAAGCGTAATCGAAAATATTTTCAACATAGCAATGAATAATGTTAACGATTTAGTTCATATGAAAAAAAAATAGATCATTAGTATCAAAATATTTTCGATTTCATACAAAAATAACGTAATTTTAACGTAAAAAATACAAACTTACATTCTATGTATGATTTCACATATTAAAACACCATATATTACTGACAAAAAATTAAATGGTCGGAATTTTAACCAAAAACGGTCAGAGTAAAATGATGATTTGTCAGAATAAAATAATAAATGGTCAGAATTTCATAACGAAACGGTCAGAATAGGTTAGGTTAGGTTAAGGTTCTTAATATTAATCTGACCATTTAATATAAATTCTGTCAAACCCGGTTGAAATTCTGACCGTTCAATATTTATTCTGACCTTTTTGATTAAAATTCTGACCAATGTCAAATAAATTTTGATGAATGGGATATAAATTCTGACCAAAATCATAATTAAATTCTGAAAATTTAAATAGTAGCCTATATTAATGCATATGTCAAAATTCAAGTGTTCACTTTTGTTTCTTTATACCCATACTAGTTTGTGTATACCCAAACTATCGATTTTAGTTTGAATGTTAACTATCAATTTTACTTACATACAATTGCGTCTAAACTAAAAACAGACGTCATAAGTATCATGCTTAGATTAGGTTGGGTTTGCGTTTTAGCTTGAGTTGTGAAAACGTATTCAAAACAAACTCTCAAAGTTCAAACTGACACAACGTGTAGACACTACGCATATTTCTCAATCACATACCAATTTCCACCTTATTGATATTTAGCATAAGAGCGTTATCTGAGTGCAAATACCTTAAATTGTCGTACCACACCAACAATTGGACTAGAGCTTTTTCGAAGGTGTATAAACAGACCAGTTTGTTCGTGCACAAACGAAGCGGACACTCAAACTGTAACACATATAACGAGAAGCGACAGTGGCCCGATATAGTGCTGCCCTTGTTGGCATCGTCCAAACCCGACGACGTCTTCGAAGCCGGAAAAGACGTCTCTCTTGGACGGCGCTGACTGCGTCTGCATCGTCTCCAAGGCCTTGGGTGGATGCACTCGATCAATAGCCTTCCGAAGACCAGGTCTTGGCGACTGGCCGGTGGCCAAGCAGTCTGGGTCTTCGTGCTTTCACCCGGTTCGGTTTTGGGTTGGATCTGTTGTTTTGGCCGGTGGTTTTGCATGTGGGTTGTTCAGGAATTTTCAGATTGTCGTGGGTCGGTTGGGGAAATTTGGGTGAAAATCTCGTTTCGGTCCGGCGCGAGTTTGTATGGAATTCTTCGGTGTATTATGATCGAATCTCTGAAATGATTAAGATTGATGTTTATAAATGGATTGGTGATATTTTGAAAATAGAAACGAAATGTGTTATGAAACGATACCGATCCGTACATATGATTGGTTTTTAATTGTTTTCCTGCGCTTATCCGATTTTGAACGAAAAGATAATAATTATAAGCGTCGTTTAGGTAATGTGCGTAATTTGTCGGTTCTTGCGGAATATGTATTCGACTTTCGATAAATATCGTTGACCTTTTAAGCCGATTTATTTTCAGCCTCGGTTTTCTCCTAGAATTTTCGCGATTGTTTAGATTTTTCTGTCGGCGTGTCATCTCGAGCGTTTCGCAGAACGTTTATTTTCTAGACATCGAAAATACAAGTATATAATCTATGTGTCATCAGAGTCGAAATGGGCCGACGATCCGGAAAATTTATTTTCGAGTTTGTCGATGAACGTGTATTATTTGGCGATTTTGATAAATTGAAAGGTGCGCTCGATTTAAATATAGAATGAAAGAGTTATTTGCAAAATATAAATACCGTCCCGTGCCAAATAAAAATGTCAAATTTTAGAAGTAAAAGTACGATCAGTTTTCGCAGATATATTTTCGAAACGTGTGTCATTGACAAAGCACTATTCACAAACATCCCAATGACAGTTTCACAGTTTTTTTTTATAACTGCAAATAGCTCAGATCCGATTGAAAACTATTGAACTTCTCGAAAAATATTAATTATTCGATCTGATCTCGTTCAGCTCTAGCATACAAGCGAAGGCCGTTCATATGAATTGTACGATATTCGTTTCGTGCCGACATTGAACATCAAAGAAAACACATTCAAGTACTCAGTGACTTAACAAAAAACCAAATTGCACATTACATTTTCGTTACCTCATCATAAAAAAAAAGTGAAAGTAGGTCGATAACGATAGATGATTCAACATCGCCATATCCTTCCTTCTCCCGAACGGGAGATATTCGCAACAATCATCGAGAAGTCATTATGGAAAACTTTCGAAATCGGACACTTTAATGTTTCAATTTCATCTAAAGCACGTTTCAAAGCGTTCAGTTTTGGTGTCAATGTCGCGGAATGTTTCTTACACTTACCCATAACCGATTCCATGTGTTAGCCTAGTGCAGGCGTTTGCGGCTTCAGAGGTCGTATGTGTCATTAACGTGCTGCGATTTTTGAGTCGATCGATCTTTGAATGTGATTTTATTGATATTTCGAGTAGCCTTTTGAGGATCCGTGTCGGTTTCGAATTGGCGCTTCGTTGCTTTGTCTTGCGAAGTCTTCACAGTTTGGCCTATTTGCGTTCGATAATACGTGTGCACTTGGGCTTTGTATAACCAACACAAAACCCAATTTCATTCGTTAGGTTAGGTTGGGTCGGGTTAGGTTCTATTTCGTATAGGAATAATAAATTGACGTTTGACGACAAAACTTGGATGCGAATGTGTGCGTGAATGCAGGGTACCAACTTGAAATTTATAACTGGATTTGTATATGTATGCGTTTCACCGCTTGGGAGGTTGGTACGAAGCGACTTTTACTCCTATTCTGACCGTTTCTCGTTATTAAATTCTGACCATTTATTATTTTATTCTGACCGTTTTTGATTAAAATTCGGATCAAAACATGATTGAAATCCTGACCATTTAATTTTTTGCCTTTAGATATAATGCAAAAATATAAAATAGATCGCAATTCATCAAACGTGTTGTATCAAAATCGTGTTATATAAAACCGTCTTATACGAGACCCGAGTGTATATCGATCATGCTACTTTTGAAATTAGAATTGAACTTTATAATAATTCGTGTCGTCGATCTCGAACTAGAGCATTAACTCGTTTCTATTTTGCAAGGTCTAATTCTATGAAAAAATATTACGAATCTTTTACGAAACCAATAATCTTTATCGGATCTGAAACGACCATTAAAACGATCGATATTATTTTTCGTCACAAACAAAACGTCAACACGACCGACTTCCTTTCTTACAGACCTTTCGAGCGTTTTCCTATTATTTTCGAAGAACGACGACCTCGTCCTTGATACGCCAGGTCAGCAACGATCATATTATAAAACTGTACCATTTCTATCGCCAGCGTAACCACACCAGGGTCAAACTCACCTGGCCGAAGGTGAACGACTTCTGACGCCGCGCGGCTCGTCTGCGCATCTCGTGTTACCCCTGTCTCGAGGTGTCCCCTGTTTGCTATGCGAGGCGGTTTTCCTGTGGCTTTTCTCGTTCGTCGTTTCCCGCTTTTCCGACGGCGGAAAATCGTCGGAGTGACTCATGGCGCGTGCTTCTGTTGCCAAACTGTCCGGTGGCGGGTTGGCGAGATGCTATCGCCTTGTATCGCCTTTTTTTCGACGATTTGCGTTTTCGTTGGCTCGGTTCGAATTGGGAATGTCGGTAAAAGTGTCGCGGTCGATTTGTGCGATTCGAGGTGTGTTTTTCAGGTGGGAGAATCGGAAAATTTCGTATGATGTATCAGTGCTCCGCAACCTTTTCTCACCCACGGCACACCAAAATAAGTAGTGGTAAATTTTCGTGATCTCCCCCCCCCCCACACGCAATCTCCAAAAACCCAATGATATATGTATGCTATAAAAGTAGTGCATGAAAGTTTAATCTTCTCCCCCCCGTGTAAAGGAATACAGAGCAAACATTTCTTTCAAATGATTTATCTCGATCAAACTGTATCACCATAAAATTACCAATTTACTTATTTTCGTTTTTTAATATTCTATACATTTTAAAAAATAGACAATATTATGAAAAATTGTAAAATGTCAAATACATTGAATTCAACCACGGCACACCTGTATTCGGCTCACGGCACACCGGTTGCGGAGCACTGTGATGTATGAATGGGAACGATTTGAACGCGCATTAAAAAAAATAATGTGTGCATTTTGGACGAGCATTAAAACGTGTGGATTATTCACAACTTTCATAATATAATCGATTCGAAATAAACCGAATTCAAACTGTATCAACATTGATTAAAAAATGGACCAAATTGTTAAAATGTAGTTGACAGTTGTATTGTGTTGCCTGTAGAGAATCTCTGGCGACGTTGCAACGTATCTGTCATTTTAATGCACAAACTATTCATTTTATTGCACATTTCATATTTTTTTAATGCTCACTTTATACTGCATGATTTTTTTTTGTATGAATAAAATAAGACAAAAAATTAAATGGTCAGAATTTCAATCATGTTTTGGTCAGAATTTTAATCAAAAACGGTCAGAATGAAATAATAAATGATCCGAATTTAATAATGAAGTGGTTAGGCTACGGTTTTTAATATTATTCTGACCATTTAATATAATTTCTGACATTTTTGAATAAAATTCTGACCAAAACATGATTAAAATTCTAACCAATGTCAAATACTGATAAATGGGATAAAAATTCTGACCAAAATCGTATTTAAATTCTGACCAAAATCGTATTTAAATTCTGACCATTTAAATTAAAGTAATGCTCAATACTAGACTTTTTAATGCACCAGAAATAATGTACATTTTATATTTTTCTAATGCGCAAGTATTTCTTTTTAAGGAACAATCTATATTTTTTTAATGCACAGCTAAATCGCACCCATGTATGAATATGCGTTTCTTCTTTGTTTTAATTGTATCGATATGATTTTTTTTCCCGTTTTGACTCAATAATCAGTTTAGTATTGTCATTCTGATGAACTTTATAATATGGTTTTTAATTTTTTTAACTGACGTAATTGATTATGGGAATTTTGTATAAATACGTGATAAATTTATAATGTGAACGAATCTCATTGACAGACCGCAAAAACTAACCCACTTTTTATAAGAATTGATAAAGATACAAGGAAAATCTATTTATTTTTTTTAATATATTAACCAAATATTTAAATATTTAGATAAAATAAATAACTTGAAATTCGCTAACGCAATTAAAAGCACCGTCTCAAATCACGTATGATTCGATTAAACAGGATTATCTATTCAATGTGATCACTAAGTTGCGTATGATATTATGTTATAATAACTTCTTTTATGGGTGGTAATAACTTTAAAATTTAATGGTGTTTATCGTACATTGTATGCGTTAGGATTTCATTTGATAATATAATATTCTGAATATCGTTTGTTTAACAATTTTACAACTCAGTCGGCTCTATTAGTGCGATTTTTAACGAAGAAAATCTTGAATAAACAGATTAACTTTGTGTTTTCAATTCGGTTAAAATATTTTCTTAACGATAAATTTCACACTATTGTAAACAGTCGTTTCTTTATAACGGCGCACAAACTCTATTTGCATATCGAAAAACGAGTACGCAACTAGCGATAATGTTATACTTAAACAATTAATATTGTAATGCAACATGGTGGTATGCAAATGTTGATAAAAACATTAAACGTTGTTTAGAGTTTTTCGTTCCAACATTTCATAAACCTAATAAAGTTTCCGTAATTCGATAATGCAAAAGTGTCCGCCATAAATATTCGTCATCCTTTTACAACACTATATCTGATAATCTATATTAATTAATTCATACGCCCTAAATATATTATGATACACAAATTTTGAGTGGGTGTTTATTACCAACCCCACTCGTTTTAGGAAAACCCGCAAAATATGCAATGTATCATATATTTTTATGAACAAACTGATTGTGTTTCTATTTAGAGCTCGTCAGTATTAAGATAGTGCATTAGTCACGAGCGCAAGCTAAAATTGAATTTATACGATTCGAATGTTCTATATTTATTTCGTTTGTATTATTCATGATATTGATTGAGTATTGTGTTTGATTTTTGTTTCATTTCGCGTGCGTGGAGGTAGTAGCGGCTCATCTTGTCCAGACACTGACCTGGAATGCCTCGAAAGAAGCCTCAGCGAATCTGATCGTCTTGGCCTGGAGGCCATCAGACTACTCCATGGTCAGCTCGACGATGACGACAATGGCAACGTGGACCTTTCCGAGTCGGACGATGTGAGTTTTCATCCCCTAAATTGGTTCAAATCAGATATTCGTATGAATCTTCCTTGTACTAAACGATCAAAGACCTATCTTACTGAATACAAAGTTCGCATCGAATCGATTTATTAATTGAATAGATTGGATCGGAATGCGGTAAAAAATCACATCAAATTAATCTTCATTCATGTTTGTTAATATTTTGATACAACGCACCAAACAAAATACTTTATTATACAAAAAATCCATCAAATCAAAACAATGGGTTGAAAATAAATTTTTACGACATTTCAATCATAATAAAGCATCTTTGATGATGAAAATCAGTCGCGGACTGATGATGGTCTGACGATGATGATGCCGATTATACGCTCGAAGACTTTTCTTCGGTTGTCACGTTCAGTCACAGTCCCATGATTGACACGTGCCCATTGATGATTTGCGTCACACTTGTTAGTACCGCACAATATCGAAACATCGCTAGAATATGTCGTAGATGATATCCAGGATCGGATTAAAAATGATCTGGGCGCTTATCTGAAAGATATTAAAATAAATTTTGCACGGCTTATCCAGACGAAGATGTGTGTCGCCGTTTCGTTCCTGAAATAAATCAAAATATTCCGTTTTCGCTTTTATCTACGTCCGAATTCGATTTATGTAATCAATAGATAAAGTGGTGCGATTGTATCGATTTTGTATTTGAATTGTACATGTGTCGTACATGAAAATCGCGTGTGCATCCGTGAAAATTGACTATTGTTCGTTATCGTTCGCGTTTATTGGCCGAAATCGTTTGAATGTTCTAAGGCCAGGCGCCCACAGGCGATTAGTCGCGGAGCGATTTATAATGGAACACGTTGTTTTGGGTTGAAAGGCGTGTATATGACATATGCGCGCTTTTCAACCCAAAACAATTATAAATCGCGCCGCGACTAATCGCCTGTGGGCGCTTGGTCTAATCCGGTAGAAATACACGTGAGAATCATCAAAAATAACGTATTCAAGTGGAAAATTCGCAAGTTTTCAATGAATAGCGTTTAATAGGATCCGCGTACGGATAGCGGTGACCTCAGATAAAAATAGTTGATGCAAAAAGGCACCTAGTTTTATTACACTCGCGATAACTATTCAATATTTACTCATCCGGCTCCTTATCAGCGTCACGTTATAGAATCTACGATTTCGAACAATATTATCGAGCCGGATCCGAAACCGCGTTTATTTTCGCCCTTTCCAGACTCTAGGTCACCGTTAACATTTGCAATTCCGAACGGACTCGCGGATCCATTCTATTCTGATCTATTGTTCATTAGACGAGTGTATTTTTTCGGTCGGTCTTATCTGTGTCGGTTTTATTTTTAAACTTGGCTTCCGCCAGCCCAGCGTCCTCGTCTTCAGCATGGGGCCTGAAAGCCGGACCGGAACCCTCCTCCACCTTATCCATTCCCGACAATTCACTATCGACGAATGTTCAGCTACGCCAGCGATTCACGTCGGAATCATACGTATATTTGTTTCGGGCTAACGAGATTTTTCATCCGCGGGGAATTGTTGGCAGACGGTCAGCCAGAGCGGTCTGCCAGGTCCGAGCGGTCCGACTCGCGTTGGAATCGACGAAATCGATATTTGTCACTCGGTCGGGATCCTCGGCCGGTCTGAAAACGGTCTGAAAGTGGGATGGGAGCGACCGGAGCTTTCGGTGAAGTCTCGTCCAGTTGACACGTGGCGGGATCGTCCGGCGGGATGGGTTTTCCAGCCTCGGCGGGACGGGACGTGTTCGGTGTGTGGCATGTCGTCGTTTTGTTGGTTGTGTGGTGTCGAGTCCGTGAAATTCAGGTGGGGAAATTTTGGAGGATTTGCGATCGCGGTCGGCGATGTTCCGAGACAGTGTTGGGTATGGTGACCATTTTTTTTAAGGCAAAAACCAGTGCACGTTTTTACCCGACGCATAGATTTGTGCTACCAAGTAAGGTTGCAAACATTTTTTCGGCGAAATATAGTACTTTTCGAACTAAGCTATTAAAAATATAGGACACTTTCAAAAAAAATATAGGATTCATCCAAAATTATTAGTGTTTTATGGAAAAAACAAAAGATAAATATTCAGAAAAAAATTCATGGGAAAGGGGGTAGACATTGAATTTTCCTACATCACTTTTTTTTTAACAATATGTTCATTATTGGGGTTTTGGAGAATGCGTGTCGAGGGGGGTAGATGCGAAAATTGTGTTTTACCCTAGGCGCTAAATACTCTCGCTACGTCTCCGCATTCACTTATATATAGGTAAATCTGTACTGGTTTTATTTTACAGCTGACCAGGACCAATAGCCTTAAAACCAGTACGAATGGTCACCTTAATGTTAGGCAAAGTTCAAAATGTCGTCTTCTTTAGAAATATACAGTAAGCCTTCTATATCGTTCAAATATATTCAAATTGAATGTTTTTAAATGCATTTTAAACAAGCAGTTAACACGTGAAAATATAAAAAAAAATTGAAATTGAAAAGCCTTAACTCCCGCCTATAACGTGGAATCTATCTTGACGTTCTAAGGGGGATTACTATAGTAACAATGATTTTTTTTTAATAATAATTCGAATATTATATATGTCACAGTTCAAGTGTTCACTTTTGTTTGTTTATACCCATACTAGTTTGGGCATGCCCAAACTATCGATTTTAGTTTGAATGTCAACTGTCAAATTTTACCTACATATAATTGCGTCTAAACTAAAAACAGA
>JAOXNN020000053.1:940608-959442 GCA_028571205.2 Hydropsyche betteni | reverse complement strand
CTAGAGCTGTTTTGAAGGTGTATAAACAGACTAGTTTGTTCGTGCACAAACGAAGTGGACACTCAAACTGTAACATACATATAAATATTTTGAAATTTAAGCATTTTCTTATTTGCCTATGTCATCGGGACATTACTGATTGCGTCGTATGTTTTATCTGAATATAATTCAGAGTATTGAATTTTAAAATTTTGATTAAAAAAAATTTCGTGTGAGTATTATATATGAAGTAATTTATCATGATATTAAAGGATAATGTCATTCTTGGTAATCTTGAATTTTTTTTATCTAATGCAATTAATCCTGATATCTTTTTATAAATATTTCAATTCCAATCAAATATGGTTGAAGCACTTCACACTTCGATCATCAATTCATGTGTCTTACGTCATTTATTTGATTTAATAATGCTTCTAATCCATGTATGGTTTTTTATGAATCATTTCTAGCATATGATGGTGCATATTGAATCAAATTTTTGTCAATCAAATGTGACACCGTTAATTGATTTCTCAAGCATTGAAATGGTAGAGCGGGAAAATTTTCAGCACGTGTCGATGTTTTTCAGAAATGCGTGGGCAGTTCGTCCTTGACTTGTCATCTTATGATCTTTTTTGTTAATTTTATGTTATAGGAAATACGCGTTATTTTTTGCTTCGTTTCCAAAAGATCTTTCAGTTTCGTGTGCCATTTTGCTACTCATTTAGGATTTTATATGTCGCGACATTAAAATTTGGCAATGTGCATATATACATGTAAATGTTTCGAGCTAAATGTCGATGTCAATATTTCATTACGTTAAATCGTGATGAATTTATATAAAACAAAAGTATTTTTGAAATTGTACAACTTTCCAAGTTAGAGTAATTCGCTCTTGTTTTGAAATTATATAATATTATTGAAATTTACAACTGTAAAATATTTTATGTGAGGAATCCATGTTTAGATTTTCGCTCGTTGTTTTTGATCTGAATCCTCATTTTTTTTTCAAAGCATTCATACCATTCTCTTGTTGAGATTCCTTTATATTGTATTATTAAAATTCTGCACGTCTAGCTTTTTATTCCAACACGTCAATCAATCGAATATAGAATGTTCAAAAAAACACATAAAACAACTATATTTTCGAACCGCCACCGCGAAATTTCAGAAATACTCCTTTCTTAACGTTTTCATTAACTAGTGTGACCATATTTCTCAGAACCCAAAACGGGACGGTCCGCAATAAAATATGTTGCACGTTCAATTTTTTTTTTTTTAATGGCTAAGTAATAACGATTTTAATTATAGACATCAACACCTAGGGTACTTTTCCAGAGTTAAATATCCTAGAATCATGTAAAACAAGCCAAAAAGGCACCGTAGACAAAAAATTTTTACTCAATATATATCAATATACTTAATTTCTACCAACTTGACTTTTTTCTTTGGTTAATCCCCTATATATAATAGCGGATTTGTGTGTTCGTTCGTTCGTCTATGTGTCTATTTGATGACGCTCGCGACTTTTTCGCAAATATGGTCTTTATATGCGTACACAGTTAACGTCTATAATATGATGCTTATTACCTACGGCCTCTGGCTTTGCCTATATGTCACAAAAAAATAACATATGAACTATTTTGATTTTATCAATTAAATATTAAATATTCAAATCGGGTGCACATTTCGGGTTCACACAATCGGCTTTTCACATTTTATCGTTTTCCGTTTCTTAACAAATCCATAGCCGATGTTATTAACATCGGGCCTATTTACTATTTATCAATATTTCTACAACAATCAATTGTAGAATCGAGGCAAAAATAGCGCCACAAAGTAAAATTTTTTTCAAACGTCTTATTGTTAGTCAATCAAACTATATCACCATAAAACTATCAATTTACTTATATTCTTTGGTTTATTTTTTTAATCTTTTCACCAATTTCTTTCGTATATTCATAAAAATAACTATATAAACCGTAAAAACGGGACAAATCAAACAATTTTACGAAAACGACTGAACGAACACAAGATACGACAAAAACCGGACTGTCCCGACGTAAACGGGACTCTCCCGACGAAAACGGGACTGTCCCGACGAAAACGGGACTGTCCCGACGAAAACGGGACTGTCCCGACGAAAACGGGACGTGTGGTCAGCGCGACATCAACTCTAACAAACCCGCACCCGACATTTCCAGTTCACCACTCGTCGATAAGATACAATTCAAAAATTCACAACACCGAACCGTGTCGCGACAATTACAACATTTTCAGACCGTCCGGTTCGCTTTTCGAGCGGCCATTGCACAATCGTCGGCTCGATTCGACGAACCATTACCGCCGCCATGTACGCTCGCGACGCTTTCGGCGATCATCGGCGATTGTCTTCCGAATGGCGATGGTATCATCATCATCATCATCGTCGTCGGTGATGATCCGCGCAGATGCCGCCCCAGCATTGTCGAGTTGTCGTTTTATTTATATCGCGTGAATGGATCGCGGTGGCGTGATGATACCGCGGCACGTTTTTAATCACTCTTTTATGTGTACAGCTGCCCGGTCAGATGTCCTTCTAATTATGGTCTTAGAGTCTGCGGAATTGATGGCGGTCTTTTGTTCTTTGGATTAATTGGCCTGTGCTTTTTTTTTGCGCCGGATTGTGTGTTTGCATCGGGTCCATGAATTGGTTTCATGGGAAAATTTTTTAATTTTTTTTTTCGATTGTTGGAAATGTTATGAAATTTGTACAATTTACTAGTAAATAGGCCCGATACATCGGCTGTGGATTTGTTAAGAAACGGAAAACGATAAAATGTGAAAACCCGAAATGTGTACTCGATTTGAATATTTAATATTTAGTTAATAAAATCAAAATAGTTCGTTTGTTATTTGTTTGTGACATATAGGCAAAGCCAGAGGCCGTAGGTAATAAGCGTCATATTATAGACGTTAACTGTATATGCATAAAGACCATATTCGCGAAAAAGTCGCGAGCGTCATCAAACAGACACACACACGAACGAACACACGAATCCGCTATTATATATAGGGGATAGGGGATTTTGTTTATTGTTAAACGTTCCTTTTTGAGTCATTTGGATTGATTGGTCTGTGATTTTTTTTGTACTAGTATGTATTTGAATCAATGAAAATTTCGAATGCGTTCAAGAGTTGTTGATTCATAGAAAATATTTACTAATTTATTGACGATTCTCATAAAATAAACTCATGCGTTTTTTCTCGTTTTGACTAATTGGTGTGCTCTCGTTTTTTGCTCGGAAGTATTTGTATTGGGTTCAAAAACACGCGGTTATTTTGCATGGAAAATTTTTCAATATTTATTTTAATCGAATTCTAGAGTTGTTGATTCGTGTAAGATATCTGATTTTTTTTTATAAAATTTATTTCGTTTTCGTCCGATACTAATATTCTCATCCATTTTTCTAATTAGAGCTAATGTTTGAAATAGAAATGCAAATCAAAAAGTAAACAGAGTTATTTTGTGTTTGTGTTATGATCTCATTTTAACTATTATACAGTGTTTTTCGTAATAATCGCTGTATGGGATCTGAAAATTATGCATTCAAGTTTAATATTTACAAGAAAATGTACTTAATGATTTATGTGTCATATAAAAAGTTTATTCATTGTAAATGAATTTAAATTTAATGTAAATTTGAATTTATTTCTTTATGACAAAATATTTATCATTTTTCTTAAGAAAAAAATGTAGATTTGATTGATGTGTTGATATTTGTTATCTCAGAATGGAGGTGTTAATATATTGAATTGATTTGAAAAGATGCTAATGTTGCTAATCATTTATAATGCACGTTTTGTGGAAAAATATTTTTTCTAATGAAACGTGTTTAGTAAAAGTTTTTCCTTTATATCACATGATAAACTACCGTAATTTATTCACGATTGTCCTTTTTATTATTTCAGTTTCTGCGGGAAGAGCTGCAGTACAATTCCGGCTATGAAAGAAGACAGCAAGCCTTCCATTATAATGATGATACTCATATTTCTGCTAAGGAGCTGTGGGAAGCTTGGAGGCGATCTGAGGTATAATATATATATTTTATGTACATTTTTTAGCCGTAGAGATCGAAAAAATTTTAAAATCTAGATATATGTTATAAATTATGTAGTGAGTGACTCGAACTTATTCTTTTTGTGATTTTGTCTATCGCCCACTATTTTAAATGAAGTGAATCTCATGATTTTGGCAGCATTGTGTTATAAATTTTAGTTAGAAATGTTTATTTTGAAAAGATAGCGTCGTTTGATGAAATGGCGACCGGTAATTTGGTAGAGTTAATTTGAAAATTTTACAGTTTATAAATTTCAGTAAAAAAAAATGTATATTTATTCGATATGTTTATAGAGTTCAGTTTGGGAAATCCACCTTTGCTGTGTTCACACTTCATTAATTATAAAGCACGCATGATTTACCTTTCATTTCTATTTATACACTTTTTAAAATACAGAAACGCTCAGATAACGTTACAATTCATTATTTTTCCTTTAATTTATTGATTCAATGTTATTTATCTTACAAGCAATGAAAAGTCAAAATAATTTCAATTGTACAATAATATATACTCGAATGTTTACACGTGAGCGATTCTTCAAAGAATTCACCTATTGACTTTCAGGTGGTCTTTATTCCGATCCAATCGTTATTTATTCAAAAGTCAATTTATTAGACTGATTGTTTATAATGAAAAGTTTTAAAATTGCTTTCATGTAGTGTGTACTTCCCAGGAAATCACGCCATGCCGATTTTTTCATTCTTTGCCAACAGACGGTGGCCCTCTGCCAGAACTTAACACTTTATATTGTGGTGAATTAGGAAGATTAGATGCTTTGTGAAATCAATATTTCAATTTTGTGATTGAGTGTCGAATGACATTGCACTTCGGTCTGTGTATATCCCGCTATATTGAGATTGGGATAGTTAAATGTTGTATTCTTGTTATGCCAATATACTTCTCAGTAATTAATATTGAAACTGAACCAGTGTGAATTAGTTTTCTTTTAACGTCGATGATTCATTTTGTAATTAATCTGTTTATATGTTTTCATTTCAATCATTTTTATTTTTTCTGATTAAGCTTATATGACATGAATTGATGCTATTTATTGTTACAAAATTCTTTTAATATTTGAAAATTATTTATGTCTTATATTTATATGATTTTTTGATTAATTTCACTAACTAATAATAAGTATTTGAAAATCTAAGTATTTATTAGGTAATATAAAAAAACGTTAATTTAGATTTATTCATTCTTATATCGTTTATAATAGAAATTTTTTCAATATTGTGGTAGTTAATAGATAGATAATGCCTTCATTAATCTAAAAAGAATATGATCAATTTTTAAAATCATAATAAATGCAGAATACATGTTTTTTAAGACTACATGCCAATGAAGTAGCATACACGCACATTGCTCTCGATCAATTGAATGATTGACCCCGCTCGATTGTCTTGTTCATTGTTTATTGGATTCCAAATTGCACCAATTGATTTTACATCATAGAATGTCAGCATACATTTCTTTCATGCGTGTGCGGTTCAAATTCTTTTATGTTAATATATTTGATACATTGAATATAAATCAACGTTCATTATCCATGCTGTTTTCAGGTTCACAATTGGACGGTTGAACAAACCACAGAATGGTTAGAAAAAAATGTGGAATTACCCCAGTATACAAAAACCTTTGTTCAAAACAAAGTCACTGGAGCAACTTTACCGAGGTAATTTAAATGATAAATTACATTTGTTGTTATGTTTCTTCAATTTGTCTGTATTAATATAATTGATATTTACTTTTAGACTTGCAGTTCACAATATGCAATATCTCAGTGGAACTTTAGGGATTAAAGATCCAATTCACAAACAAAAAATTGCTCTGAAAGCAATGGATGTTGTGTTGTTTGGGCCGCCAAAAGGTAATCTTTCACTCATTTTCAATAATTTAACTAATCCTAATTGCACTTATTGATTATGTCAAAGTTACTGATACAATTTTTTATTTTTTTTGATCTTTTGAAAATCATTATTTTTCTATTTTATAGACAACAATATATTATACCAGATTGTTAATAGCTTTTGATTAGAAAAATTCAAGCGATGCTTTGGAATTTGTAATCGGTTGTTTTGAGGATATTTGGGTCAAGGGTACATATTATTTAGTTTTTCAATATTTGTGTTATTAGTGAAGGTACTTAAAGATAATTTCACAAAAGAGTGTTCCAATTGTTCAAAATATACCAAATTCAATCTCAATTATTGCAAAAGTTTAATAAAAAACTTTTCAGTTTGTGTGAAATTATATATGTCACCTGTAGTTAATACTATACGATATGTTTGTATGATTGTATTGTTCGTAACGTTGATTTTGAATTTCAATTTCATGTGTAGTCGCTTAAGGCTTTACAACGCTTGTCTCTGTATAATTGTATCGTAGTAATTGACTGACTTCCTGTTATCTATTGCGATGATGTTTAATAATCAACTACTGTACTTGAGCATGTTGCTACTGTTGCTTCATTTTTCATTTTCAATATTATGAATTTGAAAAAGTAAATTCTGAGATATAGAATGCAATTTTATAAACAAACAAATATAATAATTTACTTATTGATTTTCCAATGTTTGAACATGATTATGTGTTACGATTATTTGAATATAAACTTATCTTTAATTTTGAAATTTTTCTTTAAATTTTTATAAACAATGTTTATTTATAGTCCAGTCAACTTTCAATTCGTCTTCAATTATCTAACCGAAAACTTCGAATTTCACACGAATACACAAAAAATTACAAACATAACCGATCGACCATATACGAAAACGAACATTTCCAAAAAACGTTCATGATTTTATTCATCCTTGACCGATTCGCGCAGACGAAAATGACAAAATAATGACGACCGCTAAACCGAAATGCTCTTCTGATACATCGGAGTGTTTCTCTTTTTTTTCTCAATTTTTCGACATAGGATGACATGTTATTTTTTTCCATTTTTAATTCGAACACGATGACGTCATTTTTGCACACAATAATTTCGCAGGGGCTTTCCAGCCAAAACCGGACGACGACGACGAAAGTTTTATTACAATTTTATTTTTCTTCGGCAACCAGTTATCGCTTGCATGTGCAAAGCTGGGTTTTCGATTAATATAATTGAAAATTTTACGATATTTTTTTTTGCATGAACCTTATGCGGTTTTAATCGCATCCAAAACGCGAGAATCAGAGGTCTTTTATAATTTTTTTGAATTTAAATATTAAAAAATTATAATAAGCATACCAATTATTGTTTTGCAAAAGAAAATTTATAAAAAAATAACGGGAATGATTGACGTCTCGTCGCCGATCGTCATTTTTCGGGTCGAAGTTGTCTCAAAATGGCTTCGCTCGTTTATCATATGTCTTTTTTTATAATCTGAATAATGAAGCATTGAAATGAGTTGTATGCGGATTCGCCATAACGAGGACTCGTTCGCGAAAATTTCGCGGGGTATTGTACAGAGACGAGTCTGCGTTATTTTTTCAATTATTCAAATTCGTTCGAACGTTACTGTTTTTAATCGCGTGTGCTGGTTTTATTGTCGGAGTAGAAGTAGTCAATGCGCGAATGAATTCTTCGAAGTTGAGTGTTAATCCGGTGTTGTGTGTTTTGTGAATAATTGGCGATATTGTTGTGGCAGACTTTGTGCAGATGGGTCGAAAAGTTGGTTGTGTTATATAAATATTTGAATTGTTTCGTTAATTTTCGTGGAAATTTTGTTTTATCGGAATGGGGATTCAATCGGTTTTGTGTATGAGCCTTTCGAATGGAACCAAAATTATTTTTTACACGGTTCAAGTAACTGATTATTTTTTATACACTCATTTTTTCAGTTTAACACGGTGTAAAATAAGGAAATGTGTATTATCATGCCATAATGGTAAGATCTAGATCAGACCAGTGTATGATTATAGTTATTATATGAAAATTCTCGATATTTTTTGATGATTTCGCATGGCGAAATTTTTTATTAAGTATATTTAGATGGAAGTTTTTTCGAGTTATACTGATGGAACCTATTTCCAATTTTTTTAGTTTCTGGAACGTATCTCGGGTGTTAAAAAACTTGGGTGTAATTATATAAGTCAAGTCACGATTTGTTAAACTAGGGAATCCCCTAGTACTAAAAATTTGAAAGTCCTATAATGGCATTCGTTTCTATTGTCGAAATATGATAAAGACCTTTAAAAGCTTTGTCTTTTTATGTTTTTTATTCAACATTAGACGATGTTCGTTAATAAAAAATGCAAAATCAAAATCAAAAGTTGACAAGGACTGATCGCCAAGTTCGACGAGATAACTCGCGAAACCGATCAGTGTTAATCTTGCCCGAAGCCCGTCGGTACATTTTTTCCGATAAATCCGCAATAATTTAATCGAAAAGCCATAACTTTTCCGATTTCCCGAATCGGAAACAGAAGAAAACCCGCCTATAAAAAACCAACCACATTCATAACGGGACACTTGCGTGTGTTTTTTTTTTTCCGGCGCCGAGTAGTGAATTTACACCGAAGTGAAAGTTCGTACTGTAACTTCTTATTGTATTTTCTTCGATTTCGCAAAAGTGTAACGAGGATCGTCCGCGAATACAAAAACTGATGAATATTGCGAAATATTCGTGTCGTGTTCGGCCGCCACTCAATATTGAGTTTGCGTTTTTCGAACTTATCCTTATGAATAGTTAATGAGAAAAATAAATGTGCGTGATGAGGACACATGATGGTGCAGAACGAGCGCCAGGAGGCATTGAATTTGTGTCAGTATCGGAATAGTTTAGGTTTAGTTGTTTGTTAAAGAACTGCTTGTTCGTCGCAGTACAGGCGTGGTATTATTTTGTTCAGAGTTTTGTACGTCCGAGCTGAACTTGCTGCAAACAATCGGACCGATGATAATAGAACCTTGATCACTTGAGGTCACGTGGAATACAATGCGCTTATTAGTAATTGTGTCGGTATTACGTTTTAAATAGTGTGTTCTGGCAATTTTATACTGGATGTACTTATCATTAGTGCCTTTTTCATATTTTCATAATTTAAGCCGCGTCGGTGCGGAGGTTCAGATGTGTTAATATGGAGTTTTGTGGTTCTTTCAGATGGTGGACACGGGTGGAAAGATGGAATGTTAATAGCTTTGTTGGTCGGGGTTGCAGTCGGCTGTTGGTGGGCATATCAGCAAAATCGCGCGTCCCGTCGTCAATTAGGTCGTATGCTTCAAGATATGGAGTCTTTGCGTAGAGCCGAGCTCGCTTTAGATAATCTACAGAAGGAGTTAGAACGTGCTCGTTTAGAACAGGTACTTTCTTATTGTTATAAATTTATAATCTTTATGTATTAATATGTTTTTTTTACTATAGGAGAATGTAAATACTGAAAAACAGAATTTAGAGCAACGGTTGTTAGAAGCAGGTAATGCTGGTGTGTCGTTGACTACGTCGTATTCAGATTTAGAAGTGTCTCAATTGAAAGCCGAAATTGAGATGTTGCGCTCTGAATTGCAACGGGCCGAAGGTGAATTAGAAGATAGATGCTGGGCACCACCTCCTGGTTTACAGCTTTGGTTACAGTTGACACACGAATTAGAAAATAAATCATATTTGCGCAAGAAACACAGTGCGGATTTGCAACTTCAAATTGCACGTGACGCTGTAAGTTTTTTTTTATGATGTTCAGTTTTATATGTAAATATTGTGATTTCTTAATTTTACAAACATATCAATTATTAGTGTGAGAAATTGAGGAAGAAAAGATCTAGTCTTGTTGGAGCTTTTGTGTCAACACATGGTAAATCTATCGATGACGTAGACAGGTCTATTGTAGAGGCCAGGACTTCACTTAACGAAGTTACACAAGAGCTTCAGGTACTTTTTTTATCTAGTGCGAAAATATCAGTTGTTTATCGATATTTTATCATGTTAATGTGTTTCAGGAAAGAGTTTATCGTTGGAAACAAATGGAATTATTGTGTGGTTTCAACATAATAAATAATAATGGTCTTCCATATCTCGAAAATGTCTTGTATAGAAGTGCAAATGGCCGTCCAAATAAATGTAATTTTATATACATTCTATTTTTAGATTTTCATTACGGAAACCTAAATTTTATTTTACATTTTAGTGAAACTTACAAGTTCACAAGACGACTTGGATCTCGAAGACAGTGGGTCTTTGTACGGCGGAATCACAGGCACAGTCGGCAGTGGATCAGGTAAGATACATCAACTCGGTGAAGATACCACGGTTACTGAACACTCACATATAGATTAAGTTCCTCGTTTATTAGAAACTGTATTTGATTATAATTTTTCTTCCACTTAGATGGAGGAATGATAGGAAATTGACCATCATAATATTTTCAAAATGTTATATCTACATTGGATCTTTTGATAGTTCTAACAATGTATAATTTGATATTCCATACGTTTAAGTTACTTAAATATTTATTTTCAATTTGAAGTGTAGATTTGTATTTCATATATTTATACTTGAATGAAATTTATGTATTATTTAGAGACTGTTAAGATAGTTGAAATTTTATAATGAAAGATATTATAGTTGTATGATATAATTTATATTTAAACTTTTTCAGTTTTATATGTTTCACTTTTTAATTATTGTAATGCATAATGAAATTTTTTTATCGGATTTATTTATTTTTTATTTTAAAATTCGTCATTTTTGTAACAATAGTTTTTGTAAGCTTTTGCACAGTGTTAAGGCTACATATTTTATTTATTTAGTGAATTTATATTATGCAGCTAAATCTTGATTAAAATACATACTATTGTTTTGTAAAAAATATATGTACAAAGGTAAAATAGATGCTCATTTATTTTTTGTGTATATTTAAAAAAAAACAGGGACCAAACCCACTAGATTTAAGCATTCAACATGTCTTTATTTAACTTAGAAAAGGGCATATAAAACAGTGTCCAATATATTTATTATGTACTTGCTGAATTGTTTAATGTTTTCATATTCAAACATATATTGTAAATATTACTAAAAGTTAACTAATACACAGAAGATTTGTTAAATTTCCTCTTAAAAACTCAGCTTTTATAAGGCTTTCTGGGGAGGTTTTAATTTCACATATTATTCATATACTTATTCTCTTGTCTATGTATTTTTTCCTTACAACCGAATATTCTGGTTCATGCAAAAAAATACTTGTCTATGATTAATTATTATGTTGTTTGTTACATTTATTTGTTATGCATTTATTTTTGGGACTCAGTATTTAACGTGCACACAGCATATGATGTGGGACCTCCTTTTATTTTCCATCATTTTTCTTGCAACTTGATTTTCACCTTCATTTCATTGTAATATCAATTTTTTTACAAAGCATGTAGTTTGTACATGTAAAATTCCTAGAAAGTTTTATTTTCCTCTGAGTTGTGTTATTATTTTTTACAGCTCCTTTCATATTTTTCCCACATTTTTTCATTTCACTTGTGTCACATCATGGGGGCGTTTGAATTCCGACAAAAATGGATATTCAATATTAGCACTCATAATAATGGACGATCATCTCATAATTTGGATTTTAGTTTGAAAATTCAAAACAAGACTTTTTTATATATTTTATCGTTACTTAATAATATTCCGATATTAACTTCTATTTTTGTTTTGCATATAACAACTTTTTTTTAATAAACATAATTTTTTCTGCTTCAAATCAAACACCAATTTGGCAGTGTATTGTGTATTCGGCAAGTTAATAGACAAATTATCTAAGGTAAGGACTTTCAAAATTTTTGATTTTTTGTTTTGTTTTGCTTGTCACATAAAAAAAATAACAGAACATGCTGAATGTGTTACTAATTTTGTATCATGGACATTTTTAATTCATCATGTGTAATTTTGTGTCATGTAAAACTTTTTATGTGTTATGAATTACACATATCATTAAACATTTAATTCAATTTAAAATTCATCGATTTTTTACCTATTAACAGTTCCATTGCACAAAGTGGTGTCGCCGAAATAATTTTTTAATTTGTCTAATTACTAAAACTCGACATTTAACAATGACAGTACTCTTTCTTTGAAATATATTGAATTTAATGTTTGTATTGAAAAACAATTGTACAATATCAAATAATAACTAATTGATTCAAATAATTCTTTAAATTTGTAAAATATTGTGATACAAAAGCTTTTTTTTTGTAAAAATAGTTATTGTAATTGATATTTTATTTTATCAAAATATAAAAATGTGTGTGTGTATATTTCAATTATATTAAATTGAAGCAAGTTGTAATTATATGATAGATTTTATATTTTAACTTTATGTTTGGTTTATATGATAGTTTTCTTTGTTTTATGTTATCATGAAATTGAAATATTCTATTGACTTAAAAATGTTTTAACTGATTTGCTTTGTCAGATTTAATTTTTGTGACAATGGTTAACAATTTTAATGAAAATTAGTTGGTGATGGTTAATTAAACTTTTTTCGAAAGCACAGAGTTTACTGGTTTAAGTATTTTATTTTTTTATACAAATGTATGAGCTTATACAAATATCTGATTTGAAATGTTCAACATGAAATATATTTCATGAAAATTAAACGCATATAATTTTTTGTATGAATTTGATTGCTGTATAATTTTATAGTGTGTTTTATAGTATAATTTGTAATGTATTTTTATCATGGCAGGTCTCGATCCTTTGAGTTTGTGGAAAGAGGATTCGTCAGGAAGTGAAGAATTAGATCCTCCCGAAGGTCGTCATTATCCTATGGACTTAAAATTAGCTGAAGCCAGGTGTGTTTTCCGTTTTTATACTATTATTTTATATTGAATTATTTGTATTATTTACTTATTTTTATTTAGGGCTCAATTAGAAGAAAAACGTAATCAGGAACTTCGAAGTCAATATCTCGATAGAGTTCAAGAATTCAAAAATTATTGTCAAGACAAAGCTCCTTCAAACACAAATCAAGGTGTCAGTAATTCTTTAGTAGACATGAAAAATGCTTTTTCCGATACTAAATCTCTTTCGAATGGGAAATTAAAAGATCCTTCAATACAGTTCACATTAGGTGGTGATAAGTATGTACTTTTTGTCATCATCTTTTTTTATGTGTATGATATTTATTTGGAAATAACAACATTATATTATTGTAGTGTTAATTGGACTGGAGAAGAATTACCACCATCAAATACTTTAGGAATACGCATCCAATCAAAATCTCAACCCCAACTCACTCGTTCTAGAGGCGGAACGCCTGGTTCTTTACGTTATTCACAACTGCCTCCTCGTAGACCACCTTCTTTGCCTTCTGGTGATTTTTTTTTGAATGATTATATATAAACTAGTAAATAGGCCCGATATTAATAACATTGGCTGTGGTTTTGTTAAGAAACAGAAAAGGATAAAATGTGAAAATCCAATTGTGTGAACCTGAAATGTGTACCCGATTTGAATATTTAATATTTAATCAATAAAATCAAAATAGTTCATTTGTTATTTGTTTTTGAAATATAGGCAAAGCCAGAAGCAGTAGGTAATAAGCATCATATTATAGACGTTAACTGTATATGCATAAAGACCATATTCGCGAAAAGTCGCTAGCGTCATTCGAACAGATGACAGACGAACAGACAAATAAACAGACACACACACAGAAATCCGTGATTATATATAGGGGATAGGGTATATACATCTGGGACATTGTTAGAGAACTATACGATATGGAAAAACTTTGCAGGTGGTATTGTGAGGTCACAAAGCACAGAAGCTGGTTTGGAGGAATGCGGCGCAGATTCACCAGCTCTTCCACGTGTTAGCAATACAAATTTAAATAGGTAAAATTTCTCATTTGAGTTTTGGTATGAAACAATTCTATTCTCTTTTTGTTTGTTTGACTAGAGCATAATCAATTTTTAACTGTAATTTTCAGATTATCAGGATCATCGCGACAACGAACCGTACCGAACGAAGTAGATACTGGTTCCAGCAGTTCCGAACAGTCTCTCTCTGTTTCTGCATCGGATAATGCAGTTGCTTCTAATATAGTTTCTCAAACTGCCGGGAACGATTACACTGAGTCTCGTGGCAGAAGACGGAAAATACACTTTCCATTTAGTAAAAAATCTAAAGCATCAAGTGTAAATACTTCCTGATAATTAACTTAAATAATTTATAGACACTATTGTATATAATGTTATTTCAAAAAATTCAAAGCACATAATTATTAAATTGATATCAGTATTATTTAAAATATTTTTTTTAATACTGACAGTGATTGTAATGTTCTTATTTTATTTTTTCGCACTTGGAGGTAATGTTATTAGCAATCAAAATGACATAATATAATGCATTTTGTATTAAAGTTTTTATAGCCCTTTTGGTATTTATTTTAAGTTCTGCTTTCAATTCTTTGTACTTATTATGATGTTGGAAAAATTTCTAATTTTCAGTAGTTATATATGAATCAAGAATTTAATTATTAGTAATATTTTACACAAATTTACTTTTATTTGAGTAATTCGAATGGAATTTATTTTAAAATTGCAATTAGAATAGTTTTGAAAATCAAATAAAAACAAGAATATTTTTAATTTTTTTTTCAAGATTTTATCATATTAAATAATCATATCATTTGAGTTTTAGATAGTAGCATAAGTAAATTATTTTTGGCTAGTTGTTAACATGAAAATTTATTTATATATAGCGCATGACGTAACATCGCTTTAAACAATTTTGAAAACATCATGATCAGATGTTGCTGTTGGCTACTGACGATTATATTTCAAATCATATTGTAATTAATGTTGATAATTCAGATTGGATTACAATTTTATCGTATGCATATAATAATTTTGTTTTGTACACAATTCGAAACATACATTGAATTAGTAATTTCTTACTATTTTGAAACGAAAAATTCAAAAATATTAACATAATTTTATATATGCATATTATTTCTCTTAAAAAAATTTGAAGAAATATCTTCATTCCTTATTACGACACTAATGAATTTTAATATATTAAAGTAGTATTCGATTTGTTAAAGTCAATTAAAAAATTCCCTTTACTTTTTCTTATGTTCTTTATAATATGTACGTAGCAAAAACTAATAAGAACTGTTCATATTGTGTATAATAATATACACTGGTGTGAATATTTTGTATTGGATAATTTTTTTCACTTATATGTAAGTAAGCAATATTTGCAACATGCTCTAATTTCGAGGATGAGTGATATTTTTAATTATACATAGATTTACTATCGAAATTTTTGTTGTCTAACTTTCATAATTAAAGGGTCTTCGAATATTTATAATTATCGGTGTATAATCGCGAAATCTGTATTATTCACAGCTTCCTTCGTGTAATTTAAATAAAATTTTAAGGATCGCTCATCCGTGAACTTTTATTGTGAATATCATGTGTTATGGAGGGACATTGACGAGCAATATGTTTTGTATTTATTGCTCGTTGGTAATCTGTTAACAATATTTGGTGAAATATGACAAAGAGGTAAAAGCTTCTAACTATTTTGCCCTTGTTTATACGACATGGGTGGATATGACTCTTTTACATTATCTTGATGAAGTTGACGATGTGTAGATCATGTCTCAGTTTCTTTTTGTGATCAGGCTGTGGTAAATCTAGAAAATTTTATTATACTCTTAAACGAATAGTTTATGAGAAAAATGAAAAGGAAAATGGCAAAAATATGTTGTATTTAGATTTTGGACAATAAATTTATCTTTTTTCAAAAACTCGTGACTATCATTTCCCACTTTTTATAATTTTATTGACCAGTATTATGAATTATTACAAATGTTTTTTCATTTTCACAATGATCTTCAATAGATTTCTTGATTTCAAGTGATTTTATTGTAAAGTTAACATAAACCTCGATTAATTTCTATGCGCTTTTAGAACATTTAGAACCTCATCCTGAAAATAAAACCTAGTTAAAAATACAAATTACAAAAAAGGTACAATAGGTGAAGAAAGTTACGTTTTTTTTCTGTTCATTAGTTGTCCCAACCAAAACGGGACGTATTGTTTGTTAACAACTTCCGATAATGATAGCCAGTGGTGCAGTGGAGCCGGACAATATCCTGGCACTTTTTTCTGAGCCAGAACAACGTTCCAGCACTTTTTTTAAATATGAGAAAAAAAATTTTACACCGGAAGAATTATTGTTTATATTTTGTGCACATGCACTTGAAAGAATAATTGAAACAACAAGTTGACCCATTTCTATGTTTTTGTGACTTCGTAATGAAATATTTATGTGTTTTTGCCTTTTCATACAATCGACCGATACAATCCATGGCGAGCAATCCATTGAAGTTGGCGTAAAATCGCAGACGTCGATATAAGTAATATTGTACTATACCCCTTGGCAAATACAGATTACTAAATTCTTAATAAACGCATCTGTTTGCAAAAAGGATAGAAAAAAATTAATGCTACAAAACACGTTTTTGAGAATGTTTGCGGTCAATATATTATAATACAAAAAAAGTCAACGAACATGACACAACTGAGTATCGAAAAGAACTAACATGAATATGACGTTACATACGGGATTAGTAAACATATGAAAATATTATAAAAATGAAATGTTCTAAAAATTATCCTTATTTGATTTGATGTTCAAAAAAATCTTGAAAGCAATTTTGGGGTGAAAAAATTAAGCATTCCGGCATTTCGTTTTTTAGCACTACTTCACCGTATATAAGGTAAGTGAAATAATTCATGTCAAATTATTAATGATAAAAACCAATTGAATGTTGCTTTGATTTTTTAACATAATATAATCAATAAAACTAAAATAGAATGATTTTTAAATTATGTTTATTATAAAAAAATTAAAATCTTAGATTTGACAAATTTCAATGTAATTCATGTCAAATTTTAATTGTGTATCGTATTTATAAAACAAATATCGATATTTTATTACTGTACATTAATTCTTACAATTAAAATTGTTTTAATGGCATTACACTGCTAATGTACTGAAAAATGTGCTCAAATATTTCTTTATATCTTAATTAATTAAAACATAATTTGAGTTATCAAAAGTAAAATAAAATTAATACATAAAATCGAGTTGAAACTATGAGTGAAAATAAATTTGTGTCGATGATTTAACCACATATATACAATGATTGTAAGATTCTTCATTGATAATATAATTCCAAATTCATTCCGTCGTGTATTTCATCTGTTCAAACGGATTAAGGAAAAAATATTTAAAAATCAATACAATTAGTTAATAAATTCTTTTTTTTTAATAACTTGCATTGATTAGGTTAAGGTACATATTAAAAAAATTAAATAGATATAACTTATACAATTTTGTAAAAAGGATACAATCTGCCAGTTTGATGTGATCTTTGAAAATAGTGTACCATTTTTTCAATACTATTTTATCATAGCGAGTCCCCGTTTGTGCGGCAATCAATTTTTTCAAATCTCCAATAGTATCATCTGGATTACATTTTACGCGAACTTTCTTTCCAAGACGATCGTTACACGTTATTTCTAACATTTTCAACAAAATACACGTGGAAACTGACGATAAGTCGAATTTCTCGATACAACACTCTGCCGACAAACTTGACAGATGACAGTTCGAGAAAAATGAAGCTGGCCCGAACAATACACTAAAATCAACCATTGCATATTTATTTGGCGACCAGACGTTTGCGCAAGTGATACAATAATAGCTAGTGTCTTTTGTGCAAACGGTGTCCAGACCAGGGTTGTAGAGTAGCCAATTTCACCACCTTTTATCGGCACCACCAAATCAAAATAGTTTAGAACTTTAATTTTTTTTGAAAAGTTTTACCGCTTTCGCAATATTTTCCCCAGGGTTTTAACGTTTGAAATTAGTCAAAAAAATGAAGTATACAATATACATCCTTTGGTGAAATGCCGTTCTATCGCAAGAATCTAGTGTTCTGGGATTAAGACAATAATTTTCACTTTATTCCTTTATTGCCCTCCTACGTAATCTCCTAAGAACTTACTTTTTTTCATTTTTATTCAAATGTATTATGCATATGCAGAGCTGGCTCTACCTGATGACTATTCAATTAACTCGTGTACATACAGTAATCCCCCCTATAACATCAAGATAGGTTCAACGTTATAGGGGGGAATTTAGGAAATCAATAAATAAAAAATTTTAATTTTTCTTTTTTTTTTTAACATTTTTACGTGTTGAATGTTCGTTTCAAATATAATAAGCCCCCCTATTATTTTTATTTTTTTGAAAATTTTTACGTATTGATTTCTTGTTTCAATTACATTTGAAACAAATTTAAATTTGATTCTTTTTTAATTACGTTACCGCAATTACGCTGCAATCGTTATAGGGAGGGCGTTATAGTTAGTAGTAGTTATAATTATAGTTACTGTGCAGTAAACCCCCCTATAACTTTGAGATAGGTTCGACGTTATAGGGGGAAATTTAGGGAAATCAATAAATGAAACATTTCCTTTTTTTTGGACTTCTTAACTGCTTGTTTCGAATGCATTCAAAACAAATTTATTTATTTTGAATTACGTTATAGGGGAGATGCCGCAAACATTATAGGGAGGGGAGAGACGTCATAGAGAGGTTTACTGTAATTTATATAAAAGTATACAGTAGTCTTCGACTTACGACGGAGATACGTTCTTGAACCTCGGTCGTAAGTCGAATCCGTCATAAGTCGAATCTGTACAAACTTTTTGCTTTATTGTGACGAAAATATAACGAATCTAGTTTATTTATTCAGCTAATAT